>JAVQJL010023041.1:0-62649 GCA_036024295.1 Nannoperca obscura | reverse complement strand
TTAAAGTTAAGACTAGTTTAAAGTCATCTTCATTGAAAAGTACAGTGCTTTTCCTTCAAAAATAAGGACATTTCAATGTGACCCCAAACTTTTGAACGGTAGTGTATATTATTATTATTATTATTATTATTATTATTAACTTATTCCCCAAACACCTACTGACAGTTCCATGTGAATAAAATCATTCCTCTTTTTGATAGCTATAGACTGGAGATACATTGCTTTTACATTTATTGCCTCTGGTTGCATTCACACCTGGGATAAATGTGTTTTTGAATAATACCCAGGGTGCATACTGAAAAGCTGGAAATGCTGCCGGCAAATATTGCAAGTAATGTTTTACTCAATGTGTATGTGTGTATCTGTCTGTTTGTCTTTAGGATGCGTCCCACCCGGGTCCCTCTCCCTCCTCGGCAGGGGTACTTGTGCCCCCCAAAGTGGCATCCATCACCTCTGAGCTGTTGGCCCATGCCAAGGTGCAGCTGCCACTCAACATGTGAGTACACCTCAGGGTTCTGTCAGCTCGCCCACCTGCAACCCTGGTTTTTAGTCCCTCCTTCCTTCCGCCCATTCTGTTTTTCAACCGAGTGGATATGTGCTCGAGATCCAAGCATGATTTCTAAACCCGCCTCCTGGCAGAGTTAAAAATATGTCTATTTTTGTGCCCAGAGTTTTTGGCCATGTTCCACCACCTCTGCAACCACATTTACTCCTCCACTGGTCAAGGATGAAATCCCCCTCAGAAAGGAAAAAATACAGTCACACACCATTCCCTCACTTTTGTGATGCTTAAATCAATGTTTCAAAACAAGGCTTTCAACGGCACAGCCGTGGCTTACATTATGCATTTTATTGTACAGCATGTTATGTGCTTTCATATTTTGAGAAAATGAGCAAGTTCATCACCAATTGTTGGACAACGAACAATATGAGGTTTAGTCTGGAATACTGGATATACATATAGTTCAGAATAGGTGCAGCGTTCATGCAAACGTGCTTTCATGTTTCAGCTTTTTAGGGATTCGAGGGAATTTTTGCTTTATTTGATCGTGGACAGACAGTTGGCGGAAAATGAGGGTGGAGAGAGAGAGAAATGGGGATGATATGCATCTTAAAGCCCCTGGGCTTTCCAGAAACTGGCAGGAAGCTTTTTTTTTAAAAACATATCTGTCCAAATTTGCCTTTCCACAAACAGATGGACGAGTAAAAATGACTCAGTATGAATACTCAAGACAAACAATGTTGCACAGGCTGCAGTTGGCTTTTTGCTGGTGACTTAAATTGCTTCACAAGTTGATAATTTCTTGAATTGATTAAGAGCCAAAAAAACACCTGACACACACTCACAAACACAATTAAATTCTTTTGGAAATATAAGTTCACCAGTCACATCCAGATGGCTAGTGAGATGCCAACGCTGAGCAAGACTGTTCTATAATTTACCTCATAATTAATCTACCAGGTAACTGCCAGAAAGATACGGGTATCTTCAAGGTGAGTGTGTGTTTGTGCTTGTGTACTTCTATCTTTGTGTGGACCAATTTGTGATTTAGACCTTGAGAGTGAGGACGTATTTGGATATTTTGGGAGATTGGTTAGTCATCACTTTTACCAAGGTTAGAGTTAGGTTTGTTTTTTAGGTAAAGGGCCAGATAATGCACTATACCAAAGATGATCCTTGTCTTGCCTGCAGGATGTGAGTCAAATACAGCAGCATTGTCAGCTTTAATAATATCACTTTCCAAGTAGCGCAAAGTACACACACACATACACTTAATACACACACACACACACACACACACGTTCGAAGCAGGCTTGTTCTACTGATGAGGTCAGACGTTTCCATCTTGACCTGGCAACTATCCCTGTTGCCATGGGGAGATGGGAGACAGTCCCCACATCTGTTACTATGGTAACCGGGAGGCAGCGCATATAGGGCTTGTTTACTCCGTGGTCTTATCGTCTTCTGTCGGAAGGGACTACATACTACGAATGTCTCCCAGCGACAGAACCAGAAACTCATTTATATGTTAACGCTGATGCGATACACAATACTCATAAATACATTACATAAACATAGTCAATACATAAACATAGTCACATATAGTGAGATGCTAAGTACTACATTTATCAGTGTACCTGGCAGGTAAACAAGGACGTATTGATTAGGCGCCCATTCATAGCTTACCATACAATTTACGAGGGGGAAATCATTCAATCAGCCTCTGGTGGTCACATTACTAGTAATGACTTTAATTCTCCTAAAGGATTTAATAAATCCCATTCTACGCTGCTATGCTAAAGCACTGACACGTTTGATTTGATGAGTCAGCCATTTTGATTCTGATCATGTTTTTTTTGCTCTAATAGTTGTGTTACGTACTATATTATCTCCAAATGCCTCGTTCTTTTTCATAGATCCCAGGTCCAACCTGCACAGTTCCTTTCCTAGACCTGACAAAGATCCTATTGTAGATCAAATTGTTTTTTGATGGTCTAATAAAAGAGTTGGTGGAGCATATTTAGTTTGCAGGCTCTGCATAGTATGTCTCAGTTAACTCAACTAAAGATAAGATGTGTAAAATAAATACTTTAGAAGAGTCTTATTATTTATTTTGTTTAAAAAATGGTTGAAAACTCTTGAAGGAATCCATGTAGATCATTTAAATTGAACTAAAAAAGGAAAATGTCATGAATATTCTTGAGTCATTTTCTTCATACCAGAGGAGCTTTTGCCTTCTGATTCAACAAAAGATCACTTCAATTCATTATTCTCTCCTCCCATCCTAACACACTGACAGACATTTCTACTTGTTTTTTGAAGGACTGATTTGTATATTCATTAATTTATTTGCATTGTTTTTACTTTTTAGATTTTACTTTGCATAATACCTATTAAGGGAAATCCACATGGGATATAATTGGTATTTGGTGAGCGGTTTCTTGATATTCCCTGCAGTCTTTATTATTTTATTATTTGTCACATATTGTCTGTTGCCTTTGTTCCCCAGATATCTGGCTCTATACGCCTACAAGCCCCAGAAGGCTGACGAGCTTGAACTTAGGAAAGGGGAGATGTACCGGGTGACAGAGAAGTGTCAGGACGGGTGGTTCAAAGGCACCTCACTGAGAACGGCTGCCTCTGGTGTCTTCCCAGGAAACTACGTCACCCCCGTGTCCAGGTCAGTGAGTTCAGGCTTAGGGGAGGTACACCGAAGGATATTGTGCT
Source organism: Nannoperca obscura (assembly GCA_036024295.1). Classification (NCBI taxonomy): domain Eukaryota; kingdom Metazoa; phylum Chordata; class Actinopteri; order Centrarchiformes; family Percichthyidae; genus Nannoperca; species Nannoperca obscura. The sequence continues at coordinate 59,420 of JAVQJL010023041.1, read as the reverse complement.
GATACAGCTTCCCAAAGAATTATATCATCCCAGCACCCAGATAAAAGCAAGTATTAGTCATAATAGTAGCGTGCAGTCGATGATGAAGCTTGAAGTACAGTATCTCACTTCCTTTGCCCAAGAAGGAAAAGTGACTGAATTACAAGAGAAACCACAGTTTAAGCACAGGACACCCAAGTTTAATCTCCCCATCAACCACATGTCCTGTCAAAGTGTTCTTCCGCAACATATCTAATTTAACCCTAACCCTACCAGGTGAGAGGGCTGATGGGTCGGTAGAGGCGGTCAGGGAGGCTCCTTCTCGTTTTGCATTAAAGCCAGTGAACTCTTAAGCATTCATGGACTTTTCAAATGCAGTTTTAAACAGCTGATATTTCAAACCTTTGTTTTGCTTTTCGTTCTGTTCATTTGGTTTGGTCATGTGAACCCAGCAGTCCAATACAATCAGACTAAGGCCCATAATTTTCTCCTCGCACAAAGGCAGTGGTAGCTAACATTGTAATTTACATTGTAATTCTTCGTGGTGTTTTCCTGGCTCCAACTGAACCTGAATACAGATCAGGCAGAACAGGGCAATTTTGGTACTTGTTTTGTTCTTGTACAATTGTAATTGTATTTTCGTGTACTCACAAGTTCCTCTTGTCACAAGGGCACGCCCCGAAAAGCAATTTTTTGGCTTGATGTGGCAGAGGTACAATCTGCGGATGTATTCTTCCTGCTCCGGCCTCTGCTCCACACTTTGTCAGGATTCTGCTTTCACCTCTGACTACCAAAACTACCAAAACTATTTGCTCACACCAGCGCATGCACAAGAAAGTCCTTACCATGGTTACCTGTGGCATCCTAAACACCGTTATTTATAGCTCTTAAAATCTAATCAAACTGAAAAATGAGTGTGTTGAAATCATATTTGGCAATTTAATTAGCCTCATTATTCCTGTATGCCTACAAACATTTGCAGCGACTCTTCATCTAATCTGTATTCTGCTCCATGATGCAGTCAAGGAAAAAGAGAGAGGGGAAGAAAATGAGAAGCAAGGGAGAATTAGAATAGAAAGGGAGAGAAAATAGGCAGGTAAAAGTAGAATGGCAAAATGAACAAGAGAAGAAAGTTAATGAGAAGATGAAGAGAAAGATATTGTACTGTAGGATAAACAGAAAGAGTGAGAGACAGACAATGAGAGAAGAGAGGAGGGAAAGGGTAGAAGACTGAATGGGGTGGAGGATGAAAAAGGTAAAGTAGGTGGAACGAGGCAGAGAAATACGGGAAGGAACTGAAATGGAAGATAGTTGAAAGAGAATGTGGCAGAGTGAGGAGGAGGGAGGAGGAGAAAGAAAAAGAAAGAAAACCGTACAAAGAGATGAAACGGTTGCAAAAACAGCAGGTGTCCCTCTCCAGTGGACATGAATGGCTGCTTCACATTCTGCAGTTATGCAATCTGAGAGAGCGAGAGAGAGAGAAGGGGGGGCAGGATGGTCGAGTAATCAAATGAGAGGCAATTTGTTATTTTTACGCAAGCATACTCTCTCCTTCTCCCTCCCTTCCTCCTTTGTCTGCAGTGCAGCTCAAAAATTTCTCCATATGATAATAAGAGGCTGCCAATGATGCACACACTCACACACTCTCTCACACACACACACACACACACACACACACACACATTATAGAGCTGGACCAATACAGGCACCCAAATAGGCAGTTTATTCTTTTTGAAATGCATTTTGAATACATATTTGTTGTGGAATTTATTATCATAGATGGTACAAAACATTCAGTATGACAATTTGATCAGATTCCATGTAAGAATTCATGAATGTATTTGGATTATTGTTTTACTGGATTCATTCAAGATTTTCCTAATCATAATGTCCATAGTCATAATAACATAAATGCTGCTTCAGAGGAGTTTCCACTCTGGTAAGAAATTGTTGAGGTAAAAGATGATTGTCTCCTAAACTGTATGATCACTGAAAAGTTACTGATAGTTAAAGATATCTGTTCAAAAAGCTGTTCAAATTAGAGTTTATGCGCATTGTTGATAGTAAATCAAGTCAAAGAATAAGTGAATAACTTTGCTGTTTCTATTGGTAGACACACACTGAAAGCCGTAACTCTGTATGCCTGTGATGGGAAGTTGATGGGCAGTCATAAGAGTGTGAATACCGCCGAGTCAATAAGGTTCGGCACACTGTTCTGGCATTCAGCAATCTGCAGACAGAAACATGAGCAGCCTGCAGCTCCATATATATGTTACAGCAGGACTCTATGTCGTGTTCATGCCGGCCACATAATAGCGCAGAAATCACTCACTTTTAACAGACAGTAGTACAGATAGTACAGTTTGCAGCTCCACTGTTATTATGGACTAAATACTGGCTATGAACTTTTTGTCCTAAACAAGACTAAGAGCCTACAGTTACGCTAGTGGCTCTGTGAGGATTTACTTAGGCACCGCGCTGCTTTGAGCTAAATGCTAACATAAGGATGCTTATAAGACGATGACTTGTGATAAGCAGGAATAATGTTTATCATGTTTACAAGCATAATTTAGCTTGTTAGCATGCTAACATTTGCTAATTAGCTCTTAACACAAAGTGCAGCTGAGGTTAATGAAAATGTAATTAGTGTTGAAAGTATTTAGCTGTACATGAAAGCTGCTGTTTCTAAAACAATTTTTTTTTTTAGCATCTGACTAATGCTTGTGAAAGCAAAACTCAGTATATCATCTTTAATCATTTGAAACAGTCAGTGATACGCCAGTATGTCTCTCCCCTCTCTCCCTTGTAGGGCTCCATTCGGAGTTGGTGCTTCTCGGGGCTCGTGTTTGTCCAGTCCAGTAGGTGGTCCAGTGGGGAATAAAATCTCCGACCCTTCGTCCCCAGGATCCCCGGGGCCCTCGTCATCCCGTCCCTCCACCCCACTAGTCACCTCTGTTAACACCGTCAGTCCCGCCTCCTCGCCACAAACTGCCGCCGCCCAGCTTAAGAACTGCCTGCGCTCCAGTCAGCATACAGTTAACCAGGCACGCACCTCAATGCAGCTGGGTAAGCAAGTTGTGAAAATGCACAAAATGGGTTTTAATCATAAAGCATTAAGGGTGTATCTGTATTGTTACAGTGGATTCATTAAACATTCAGAAGCATTAGTTTTATCATGAATTAACATAATGACACAGCCCCACCATACCATTGTAGGTAAAGGATTTATAATCTTGTTGACCAAAGTTTCTCTTAACAAAGAAAGAAATGTGAAAGGAGAGGTGGATCTTGTTGACATGTTGACAGATGTGTCTGTCTGTGTCTGGTATTTTTCCAACGTCATGCTCAGCAGTGTCTCCTCTTGTGCTAAGACAGTGGACCAGCCTACAGGCTTAAAGCAGCAGAGCCCAGATCATTTGGGTCCTTGCAGCATTTTAGCCCCTTAGTCTTGCATTATGGAATAATAGAATATTGATCAGTCATTAATTCAAGTAGCCTCTACACCATGTAAAAATGTGCAGGCATATACTCACAGCAGCCTCTTTCACCTTCTGTTTCGTCCATGCTGTTAGTCATGTGTAAAATAAATCAAATTAAAAACATTCAGAGCTACAGGAACGCTCAAAAGACTGAGAAGGATGAGATCCAGTTAGTGGCCTTTACTTACAGCACATGGCTAAAGGTTTGTTGACATGTGACATTAGAATCATTATGAGCATCTCATGTAAAAACCAACAGCGTTCATGTGCTGCTATAACAGCATCCACTCCTCTGGGTCAGGAATTTGCCCCCATTTAGCCAGAGGAGCATCAGTGAGGACAGCTAGTGATGGTGGACAATTAGACCTGGCTCGCAGTAGGTAGTCCAGCTCGTCTTAAAGGTGTTGGATGGGGTCGTGGTCAGAGCTATGTGCAAGGCGGGAGCTGGGGAAACCATTTCCATTGCTGTTGTTCCATTACAGTTGCCACAAAGTTGGAAGAGGACTAGTGTTTTAAAATATCATTGTGTGCTACAGCAGTAATATTTCCCTTAACTGGAGCTGAAGGGCCTTGTCCAAATCATGAAAAACAGCCCCACACCAAAAATACATATTTATGGCCATAAAGTGTACGTATATTGTATATCAATATATTGTATCTATATTGAAACAGACTGAGCCATATCCACCATATGTCTTTTGAATTACAATTCATATATATAACTATTTTCCATCCATCAATTTTCTATGACCATCACTGGGCTTAAAAAGTCACATTCTTGAGTCACCAGAAATCTTGAGTCACCAGTCCAGTTCACCTAACCTTCTGATACACTGTATTTCTTTCAGGTATTCTTGCCTTCATACGATAGGGGAGACCATACAGAGCTGATAGGAATTGAGGGGAGAGAGATGAGGGATGACATACAACTCTAACCGGACACATTGCAATTATATTCTCAGCATCTTGAACCCCTATAGGCCCCCAGCACAGCCCTAACCTGCCTGTGTTTTGACTGTTGGGGGGAAAAAAACTCAGAATAGAGAAGAACATGCAAACTCCACACAGAAACAGCCCAGAGGGCTGGTGTGTTTGGGGGGGTAAATGGAACACTGCAACAGATATGAGAGTATTGTATTGTATTGTCTGTATCTGCAAAATGTTCACTGCCAGTGTTTTTCCATTGGTGATTGTCACAGCATTCTCACGTGATAATTAAAGTATGATTGAGGTACAGTTCAGGATGGCAATAAAACCCACTTGGTTAAATTTAAAGACAACTGTGGTCAAATTAATTCTATCATTGCTGAATACAAGTGTGACTACTTGAACATGAACCCACTCAATCATCACTGAACATAAGCCACAATTGTAGAATAATTACAAGAACATACTGTACCTCAGTAGAATAATAAGCAAAATTGCAGTGTTACAACATGTTCTCAAACATGCACACTGTGCACATGCAGTATGCACACAACACAAAGACATTACTAAGAGCTCTGATCACGCAGTGTTACTGTTGTTTGTGTCTGCCATGCACACACACTCACATACAATTCTCACCAACACACACACCTGAGTCTGTACAAGGTCTAGATCATATCAGCCTTGTTCTCCACTCAGAGTCTATTCATCTCTCCAGCACCTCTTTTCTCTTGCTCTTTGTATCTATTCTTTCTCCCTTGGAGAGAATTATGGCTAAAGGTTTCTTTTGGGAGGCTGAAGAGTACTCACTGTGAGACCCCTGCCAAGAACAACACACACACACACACACACATGTGCTCTCCCACGTACATACAATATACACACAAGTGAGCACACAGGCTCACAAACATGCTGCTGAATGACATCACTGTGCTTTTTGTTTTATGGAGGCGTAATGACAGAGCTCCATGCCTCTCTCTGTCCACCTCTTTTGCTTTTTCCCTCTGTTTTTCTCTCTCTCTCTCTCTCTCTCTCTCTCTCTCTCTCTCTCTCTCTCTCTCGCTCTCTCTCACATACACACAAACAGACACACATCTGGTCTCCATTATAAAATAAAGTATGTGCATAGTTCTAGCGTTTAGTGGTTTTATCACATGACCAGCACGCCTCTCTATGGATTTCTGCCTGAGTACTTCAGAGCTGAAGAGCAGGTGGCTAGCAACCCTGTGAGTGTGTGTGTTTGTGTGTTTATGCAGGTGTGTATTTCTGTGTACTTTTATCCTCATGAGCACCAAATGTGCTCATACAAATTCAAAGGCTGAGAAAAGTGCTCCAAACTCAAGACAAACACAGCCCCTTTTTATTTCAACAATTGGCTTCGTTCAGAATTAGGGCCTCGAGTCAAGTTTAGATTATTCACAGTTTCTTTGAAGCTTTCTATTTTTTTCCTATTTTAGGCAAGGTGGTTTGAATTTTGAACCTCGTCCTCTCAAATTAGCCTGTTCTCCCTGTGTTTGTGTGTTTTAGTCTGACCAAAGAGAGCGTGTGCAGATTTGGAATCTCTTAAACTCCACACTTTTAAATAAGTCATTTGTTAATAATTGTGTTCATCAACTGCATCTCTGTGATAGACCAACTGCGTGTGGGGAGTCCAGCAGCCTTTGCCTCTTAGTCTGTAACTTACAGCCTGTAACAGGACAGTGTGTCAAGTGATGGCTGTTAATCAAAATAGACATTACAGTAATCTAAAGTTGTCACAAAGCCCTCCAGCAGTGTGTCAACATCTTGCATGAACCAGGGATTGTCTGTCTCTGAGTGAGTTTGCTTTTTTAATAGTGATAAATGATTCTGTGTGTTCATGCAGTAGCAGGTGCACCAGACAGACCTACAAACCAGAGACACACGTTATTTTGATACCAATTCTTTCCTCATATGTTGAGTAAAAAGATCACTGAGTCAGACTCCCATGATATCTGCATGCTCTCTCTGTACCAGCGATGACTGCTGGCTGCATGAAAAGGCTCTCACAATTACACTAACACACCCACGTGTGTTTGTGTCTGTTTCAGTCCACAGTCCTCCTGCTGGAAGCCCCGAGCGGCCCACGGTGGCCATCTCTCCTCTGCGTCCTCAGAGTTCCTCCCCCTCACGCTGCCCCGGCCAGTCGGGTCGTCCTCACTCTATGGTGTCTCCAGGACCCAGCCTGGGGCCCTCACCCCTCTCTTCCCCCGCCTCACGGCCCCTCCTCCCCCTCTCCTCCCCTCTCTCCTGCCTCACGCCTCCTAACGTGTCAGCGGTGCTCCTCAACGGGGAGCCAGCCAGTCCCCTGCAGCCACCACTGCCGGGCCCCTCCCACGCCCTCGCACCCAAAGAGAAGGTGAGTCTCATCCTCACTAATATCTACAGAAGCACATTTCAGCTGAGGGTCAAATATCATTGGCTTGTTTTAAGATGTGCCATTTTTCACCAAAAGTCATTCTGTGAAAAATCCACTGTGGAGGCAGACACTGATTTCCTTGTCTTCAAATTGCTTATTTTGACACTTCAAAACCCCAAAAAGTATTGATTAACCACCACATAAGACAAAGAAAAACAGCAAGTCCTTACAAATGAGGAGCATTTGTTATAAAAACAATATATACTATTAATAAAAATCTATGATCACAATTGTTGCTGATTTTCTGTCAGTCTACTAATTGATTGATTCTTTCAGCTCTGAATCTGAACATCATTATTGATGAAAATATCCAGAGTCAGGCAGCTGTTCCGTTAAAGCAGGGAGCTCAATATGGCAAACCAAATACTGAACGTGTGTTGACAGTCCACGCCTCCTTTAAGAGAACACAATCCCTCTTGTTTCAGAACATAGAGAGCTAGAAGAAGACATGCATGGGGCCCCTCCTACTTCCTATGATTCCAGAAGTCATCCTGTAAATTAAACTCACCTCAGACATTTTAATCACCTTTAACACCACGTCAGGTGATAAAAAGGTGTTTTGTCTCGGTGATTTCACGTGGCTCTGTGAACGTGATATCTTTTGTGTGCGTCTGTGTGTGTGCGTGTGATGTACCAGTCGGGCCTCAGTAAGCGTCATTCACCCAGGAGGATGGTACAAATGGTGAATGCTATCCTACATGTTGCCAGATCCACGTTGTTAAAGCTGTGGATGTTAAATCGGGCTGCGCTGACAGTGAAGTACGGCACCGAAAGCTCGCATCTGTCTCAGCTCCATTTGTTTCACTGTTGGCTCCACTGTCTGGGACAGCTAATCTATGGCTAGCTGACAAACAGCTCATTGACTATGGAACAGCAGGCAGCAGCCTCGTTTACATCGTCACACTCAAAGATGGCTTGAACAGAGATTATAACTCATATACTGAACATATCTCATAAAAGTTGGAACAAGGTAGTTAAAGTACTGTATCAGTCGGTTAAAAGGGCCATTTGTTCGTGTCATCCTTTGATGTCATTCTGATGTTATAGAACGCTTCCATCCAATTACAAGAACAAAATATGTTTTTTCTTATTTTTAAATCAAATGTCTGCCAAAATGTCTGCTAAAACAATCATTCTAGTTGGTTTTGGAATGATTTTTCTCAGCTGTCTATAAATCTTAAGTGACACCTTGCCTCACCCAGCCGAAACGAGTTGCTACTTTACTCAAAACAATCTCTCAGTATGGATTTTGTTGTTGTTGCCGTAGCATCCAGTTATGATCTAAATGCTGTTACAGAGGCTTTTACGCCACTGACAAGATTACAATTCTGGAGGAAAACCAGAATACTTTACGTTTTTGGGCAGGGTAGCTCAGTAGATTAAAATTAAAAGATACTGAGTATTGGCAAGAAATAATCAACTATTGTCAGTCTTAGTCCCAAAATACTATATAATCATATCATCCCTTTAAAAGCTGTTCAGCCTAACCCTTGTTCACACTCACTTACCTTTACTGCTGTGAGCTTGGCAGAGCAGAAACATCAGGTTTGAAGTCAGGGTGGCGGTGAGGCCGCACAGTCAGTCTTTGTTACAGAGGAAATGATGAAGAAGCTATGATAACTGTCTGGCAGACACAGTCGGGATAATCTCTGTTCGACACACTGTCACACTGTCTAGAGCCCAGCCAGCATTACAGACACATATCACGTTGGACATTGAGACGTGTTTGTAGACCGTTTCCAAGAAGTCGGCACACGAAGGGCAGCTGCCAACGAAACGGCTGTCAGAAGTGCTCGCAGGATTTTCATCAGGTCTGGAAAAAGTCTTGTAAAAAACCCATGTTTAACTGTTTATTCAAGAGTATTCAATGCCTTGAGCTTAGATAATATAAGCCTTACATTTCATTTTTACTTTCCTATGTGCTATTTTTTTCAATGTTTTTCTAGACACCTACTATATTCTGATGACTACACTTGCATTTGCAGATTGCAAATTAAGTCTTTTACTTCACTCTCTCTTTTAGTATTTTCTTTTTTTGGTTCACATAATTTACCTCAAAACCATTTACAGTGTTGAGCGAGGAGGAGTAAATGACAGAGTAATTAGCTTGGTGGGTGGACAGAAACCGGCATTCAGATGATCTTTTCGTTCAGCCCTGAGCAAATTATACACACCTGCGTCTATTCTGAAAGGTTCAGTTCAAAACCTGCCCTCACCAGTGGATCCAACATCGGCACTGGATTCTTCCTAGGTGTGATTGTTTTTTAATCAATTCATGTGTGTGCAATTTCTTGGACTTGGAATGAAAGAAAACTTCACACACACAGGTAATACTAGTTATTTACATATTAATACATAAAAGGAACATAGACGAAGAAAAAAAACATGACAGGTTCAGTTCAGTTTCATCATCCTGCCAGTGTGCTGCAGTGCAAGGCACTCCTCAGGTGCTAAATCAGACAAGCTGGATGACAGATTATATTGTGAGTGTATGCTGCCATCTGGTGGTTAATTTTGAAACAACTGCAGCAGTTTGACTCGCTTGTGTACACACACACACACACACACACACACACACACACACAAAGGCGAGCACACACTCGCAGGAGGCAGATTAAGCCTTTAAGCCTGCAGATGAAAGAGAGAGAGTGATTATTCACTTTTTTCTGCCGCTTACAATCCCACCTCCCTCCTTCCCTCTCTCTTTCTACATCCCTCTGTTCTCTGTGTCCTCCCTGCTATCTCTCTGTCTCTTCAGCCTTCCTCTCCACCTTTTCTCTTTCATCCTTTCCACCTCTTCTTCTTTCTGTCCTCCCCTCTGCCTCTTTCCCTCTCTGAGTCCCTCTTCCTCCATTCCTTTCTCCCTTTATATCCCACCATTTTCTCCCCATCCATTCATCTTTATTTTCCTCTCCCTCTTCTCCTCCCTCTCCCAAATTAAAATTCAAACAAGGTTTATTTGCGTGACAGGAAGGAAATCTGTGTTGCCAAAGCAGGGTAACATTTTATGTGTGTATATTTCAGTAACTTGCATCATTAGATTTATGTAAAAGTGATTTATATTGTGAGGAAACATTTCTACATCCTGTGTCTTGATATTTAGTCTCTTTAAAGCCCTGGTATTTGCAGAGCAAGGGATGCTGTTCGTTTTCTATAGCGGGTCTGCTGACTCAAGAGTTTATGCAGCCTCTCTTGCTTTGTAAACACTTTCATGGTGTCCCACCTCTATACCAGCACTGGTCATTAGAACCATAAATATGTTTATTGTTTCCCTTTTTAATTATTTGATTTTGATCAGTTATGGCGACAGTATTTTGTGACGTATGTTTACCACGTGTAGATGTCACAGTTTGGTCGGTAGAAGTTCAGTCTGTTGAGCGGATCCCTCTTTGGGCTGTAATCAAATTGCTGTTCTCCAAACAGACATGAAAGTTAAACTTTCTCCTGTTTGGCCATATATATATATATATATATATATATATATATATATATATATGGAAAATACATATATGGCATATACATATATAATATTTTACAGTTCAGATAATAAACTAGAAACCAGTTTTGCTGCCAAAAGAGAATTGAAGGCGTTTCATTTACAGAAAACCTAATTCCTCACACATTCGACCCTCTTGTGAGGGTCTATGACTTTGTTAGTGTCCAAATTAAGTTATTGGCTAACAAGATAATAAATAATAAAATAAGAAGGAAAGAAACAAGAAATATTTGTTGGTCTAAGGTCAAACATGACATGCTGTTCTCTCTTTTATATCATTGTAAATGAAATAGTCTTGTGTTTTTGGACTGATAGTCAAACCAAAAAGATCAATAATTAAATAATTCAAAGAATTGTAGTTGCAGCCCTAAACCAAACTAGGTGTATGGGGTCATTTCTTCAAGAAAGCTTCCTTCAGGATTCTTCTCTGACAGATCATTACTTTGATCATCTCCATGTCTGATGACAACATTTTGCAGGTGTCAAAAATGCACAGGCAGGTTTGCTTCCAGCCTGGATCACTAGTCGACAGTATAAGGGAGCCATCTGCAAATGCTTGCAAATTTGGTGTGACAGCTGGGCGGACCTACCACAGGGGCTAGTCTGCAGCATCAGCTGGCAATCAAACAATTAGTGATATATCTCAAATTAATAATATACTCAAGTGTCGTGTGTGACGAGATTATTAGTCACAATTATCCCAAGATAAGCTCTCAGTGTTGGTTCAGAATTTGTAACGGGCTGTTCAGTATTTAATACAATGTGCACTGTAGTGTTTAATGATGATAAGATTTAGAGAAATCATTCAAACTGGAGCAAAATAGGTGAAAAGAGATGGCACTCTCAAAAGAAGACAACACAGAGAGAAGTCATTAACTATCAATGATCAACTAAGACTAAGAGAGAGGTTTCTTCTAAGGTACGGTTAGTAAGGTTTACACTTACAATGTGATTCACACTGAGAAGTCTTTACAAGTGCAGGTGGTGAAAACTGAGAGCCAGCGTACACAGGAACAAACAAACACTAGAACAGAAAATCTGTGAAGATGAACTTTTCTCTGGAGGTTCTAGATGTTAAACCATTAGAAAGGCGTCATGTGACACTGTGGTTTGATAATGTGACTGAACATTTAGTTTCATGCTGCTGATGAACAGAACATTTTCTGGACAGGTGAAGAAGTCCCTCCTCTGACTCCACTGTAAGAGGACAGTTCATGTCGAACGTCTCTGTTAGAAGAAGGAAGATCCAAATGATTGTGTTAACTTAAACCTTCTGTTGCTGCTCACGGACGGCGGTTTAATCATTTAGAACATTCACACGTATCAATACTACATTGACAAAAACATTGAGGTGTGCACCCTTTGTGCTTGATGCTTCATTGAAGTAGAATTTCTTATTTATTTAGTATATTATATCTTCACACATGTCTGTGCAATGGAGTGTGGTAAAACAGGGTTTGCATACAGTGTGGTTACAGATGCTGAACATATTTGTTATGTTTGCCATAGTTTGTCTTTTTAAACATTTCTCTTGGTTTAATTTTTTCTTCAATGATTAACTTTGGAGGAGGCTGGCATGGTCAAAAGGTCATTATCTGTCTTTATCCTCTGGTTTCTCTCCTCTACTCTCTGGTGCTTCATATTTATTTACCACCAGTCTTGTTAGAAGCATCTCCCTCTCTCTGCTGCTGTCCTGACTCTTGTATCCTGATTTTAAAAAAACCTTGTGATTTTACGTGCCTGCATTTTGTCTCTTAGCTTTTCATATTTGGATGACAACTGTTCATCATCAGCGCTGCAAAGACAGTGATGAATTGGAAAATTGGAAAATAAATGTAAAACTAAAAAGTGATGCTTGATCCAGCAGCCTGTGTATTAAGGAAGCAGATGGCTGAGGCAGAGACAGAGCTGATATGGAGGCTTCATGCATCCACAGAAAAATGTAATTATGCTCAGGCATGCTCAGTATTGATCCACACTGTCATGGCTGAGACTGTAAAATCATGCCAAGCAGCAAAAGACACAAAGTGGTTTTGTCCTCCTGGTATCACACAGAGGCTGACTGAATAGACAGTATTGTTCAGCTCTTCCATAATCAGGCATGAATGGAAAAACTGGGATCTGCCTTTATAGGTGCCATTAAGAAACACTCTCTCTACAATCAATATGGATTTATGGACAAGCAGATGTATTCAGCTTGAAGGATCATTATGTGACAGCCCTTCTGCTAGGTTCCCTGTCTGTTTCCAGGGCTGCCAACCAGTTGGATGTTTAACGGACTGGCTGCTGCTCTGGCTCTATGCATGGGACACACCTGAGCCCGGTGTGCAGCATCTGCTTGAGGCAGATCTCCTCACACCACACACCATGTTGTGTTGTCGCATGTCTTGCTATCATCCACTCCCTACACTACTGACTTTACAGATTCCTCCCACTTACTTGTTTTGATTATTTGGTTTATTTTGTGGTAAATAAATTACTTTGGTGTTTAATACAACCGTGTGTCGAGCAAGGAGCACTGACTTCCCACTGTGAAGCTAGTGTCCTCAGTGTCCAACATAAACAGTACCAAAGCAGAGGCATAAAAAAGACATTTAACGTCTCTGTCCTCTGGTAGGGGAGGAGATGTAGATTTTTTTATTCAAAGGAGAACAGCTCGTCTTGCTTTCTGCCCTCTGGTGAAACAAATGTGCTTTCATTACCAGTTTTATTCTACATGTCATATGAAGTCTACTGGAAAATATTTTTCCATTTGTTTCATAAATGTGTTTTTGATTCATGCGTAGGGAGTGCATTTGTGCTCTATGGAAAGACTAAACATTCTGTAGAGGTATTGTTTACAGACACTACTTTCATTACCGTCTTGTCACTTTTCAAAATGGGCCTTGTGAAACCTGCACTCCTGTATATCTCACCAGCATCTCTGTTTGTTTGTTTGTTTTCTTGTTTCTCCCTCTCCTGCATCTCCGTTGTCCTGTTCCCTCGCTCCGCCCGTCCTCAGAAGGAAAGGAAAGCAGGAGGTTTACTAAAGCTCTTGTCAGGGGCAGCTGCCAAGAAGAAACCCCGCTCACCTCCCTCCTCCCCGCCCACCCACGACCCCTCGTTGGTCGACCCTGCCCACCATCCTCACCACCATCACCACCACGCCCGCTCAGGTTCCTGTCCGATGGCATCACAGGGCCGAGCCGGCTCCTGTCCAATCGAGAGTGATATGGCGGGGGCCATGGGAATGGAGCCTCTGCACAGGAAGTCCGGCTCCCTGGACACCAACTTCCCCCTGTCGCCCCCGGCACCACGCGCTGGCAACGCTCTCATGGCACTCCGGCCTGAACCCAAACCCCTGTCCAGAGAGAGGTGGGGGGCGCACACACACATCCACACAGAAAGCAATTAGACACAGGAGAACACACATGCACACAGAGAGTATATTAAATACACATGCACACAAAGAGATGTTATAGTGTAATCATTAGTACAGTCATGATTACACTATAACTTGCTGTCGTCTGCAACCTTTTTACATTAGAGTTCAATGTGCTCACTAATAACAAAACCACAGGATGCAAAAGGTATTTTGGGAAATCCATGAAATTTCTAAATGTGTGGCCACAAAATACAGATAATTCCCCGAATCCACTAAACATATTGATGGGTCCTTGAGATCCCCGGATCGATAGTTAGTTTTACCCATAATTCACACCTCTGCCAGTCACAGCTCTCCACTGACACCTGCACTGATTAACTTCTTTAGGTGGTCTGTTACCAGCATGTGATGTTGCCCACAGCGCTGTGCGTGTGTGTGTGTGTGCGTATTATAACCGTCTCTGTGTGTGGCAGGTTTCGTGTGGTGGTGCCCTACCCGCCCCAGAGCGAGGCGGAGATCGAGCTGCGGGAAGGGGACGTGGTGTTCGTCCACAAGAAGAGGGAAGACGGCTGGTACAAAGGCACCCTGCAGAGGACAGGACAGACAGGCCTGTTTCCTAGCAGCTTCGTAGAGAGCTTCTGAACTGGAAAAAAAGTGGACAAAAGAACTCACACTGTTCCTGTTTCTGAGTCCTGAGTCACAAAACACACACGCACACAAGCTTCACAACCACACACATACACAAAGGATGGACCGACATCGGTTTAACCCAGAACGATCTGTCAAGAAACACTGGAATATTAGGTATGATAATAGTCAAATTAAAAGCTACTGAATACTGGCACAAAACATCATTAAGTGTCTTCAGAAACCCATATCGGTCCAACCAATACACACACACACACACACACACACACACACACACACACACACACACACACACATACATACGAGAAGGCTAGCCCCGGCTTCGACCAGCCACACAGGGAGCAGGGCAGCTTTTCCTGTCCTTCGCCCGGAGACAGCGTTGGGTCAGAGGGGCTTCATCGGACTCGCTGTCCACACCCGCGATGTTGACTACTGAAGGCACACAGACTCAAAGAGCACAGCAAGACAAAGCCTGCCTCCTAGTTCTCCTCCCTGACATCACCCACCAGCAAACACGAGCACAAGAAGCATTAGCTCTGCTTTCCACTGAGACCTCAGAACTTGGATTCAAGTGAAGATTTATCGCCGGGCGGTGAGGGGAGTGCGAGAGCCGACACTCACTGTAAGCACATCTCCGTGTCTAGTTTGTGACAACAAGCACATGTGTTTCTTATCAACCCAGTATATGTTAATAACAATGCATGTAGCATTATTATGTCTTTTTTAAATATATATATATGTTGAAATAGATGTTTGTGTTGTCCCAAACTAGTCATGCTGTGATGATCGGTCACAGGAATTATAATTTAACAACAAAAAAGTGCAAAAAGCAAAATATGAATTAGGTGATTCATTTTTCTATTTATATATCTTACATAAATTTATACAACCATTTTTTAATTTTATTTAAATGAGTCCTTTGAAGACCCTCCACAGCTTGGTGGATTTCAGTAAACTGGCTTGCTGAATGTACGAAGAAACAAAAAGTTCTGCCAAAACTCTTTTAAAGAATTGATTTGTATTGATAAAGCTGTTTGTTCTCTGTGAGATTATAGAGACAGGGAATGCACTTGGTAACATTCGATACAACCTGCCAATATATCTACATATACAGTATTTTGCTCACTCCGTTATTATTTATCTGACAAAAAACTTCTTTGGTAGGACAAAATAAGAACAAAATCTTATATTCTGTCACAAAGATTGCTAAGAATTCCTCTTCCGCAGCCTTTTCTTGACTTACTGTTGAGAGTTTTATGTCTGACTGCAGCAATATTGTGAAACCAAAAGTGTGCAGATTCGATGCTCAAAGAAGAGTGTACGGTTGGGGGGGGGCAGCACCTGAAGTCAGAAGGCAGGGACACAAGTTTTTCATTACACAAAACTGCCAACCTTTGACAGCCACTTTCCCTCTGATCTTGTCAACCTTTAACGAGCATTTTTGTACGGCTTCTGTGAGTGTAGAGTCAGTCTGCTTTGTGAATCTCTACGTCCTGAGTGTGGATCCAGGCTTGTCTAGTTTACATCAACCATCTACCTTTTTCCCCCTGGTTCTGGAGATAGAAGCACAGCGAAACTCAGAGCACGACTTGCTCACTGTGTGTGTGTGTGTGTGTGTGTGTGTGTCAGAGAGTGAGAGGTCAGCAGGAACACAGTCAAAGGGCATGAATGATTTTCCTCAACTGGGCCAGAGTGAAGCACAAACAACTACTGGCCATGTGCACGCAGGTGAGGCTGCTCACTGATTGGCTGAGTCTCCTTGGTGAACTGCCTTCACGTCGTATGGAAAATACGATAAATACAAAAACTCCAGATAGAAAATCCTAAAAATATCTGCATCAAATCAAAAAATGTGGCTTTTTTTGTTTACGTGAAAACAATTTGGAAACTTCTGTCATTTCGTATTCACCTGTACGATGTAAGTGCAGAATAAAAACCACACAGACTATGAGACTTTACAACAAGCCCACCACAGATAAACAAGCACAAGACAGAAATGATATTACAGATAAAGACTCCGCCTCTAAAAGTGCAGTTCCCTGCCACACGTTTCCTCTCACCACTTAATTACCAGATTAATGGTCTGATAAAGTTGTTACATGATTCTTGTTTTTGTGTCCATGTAATTCTTTTTAGCATAATACTTCTAAGTGAAAATTAAAAAAGCAGCTTTTTTTCTTTTAAAAAGTTTTCATGTTCACCTTGAAGTAGAGGTGATCTGCCATTAAGGAGAAAACAGAACGCGCGGGGGGGGGGACCTAGACCTCGATCCTTTAAGCTGTGAAGAAAACACGTTAGTTGAACACGTTAGGGAAAACACACACGCACATTACAGAGAGCAGCATGGTCTGCAATCATCTGGCTGCTGGCAGTGCAGCATGGGTAATCCTGTACATCTGGAGCAAGTCCCATACTCACTCACTCACTCACTCACTCACTCACTCACTCACTCACTCACTCACTCACTCACACACACACACACACACACACACACACACACACACACAAAAGACTGGGGCTAGACTGACAAATATCACTTTTCAGTTAGAATCGTGGGTTTCGAAGCAGTCGGTCAGATTCTTTACATGCGTTATTTTTAATTGACTAATTTTGTTTATTTTTTCAATCCAAGCCAATTAAAAGTTATGAAAAGGGTCCAAACTAAATGTCAAATTTTGGTACAAGATATTAATTATTGGGAGCTTCAGTCTAAAAATATCTGCATTGGCCTTCAAAACCAGTCAGTCAATCCCCTAGTGCCTACAAATGCCAACGCACACACATGCAATCCGTCTGTCTCTTTACTTTCTTCTTATCGGTACGATGAGCCTGCCGGTTGTTTTTAAGTTCTGTTTGACTCGATGACAAAAAACCAGCAGATCCCAGAACTGCACAAACCCCCACGCGAGGGTTTCTCTTATTCTGTTTGTACGACCCGCTGGACAGACTCTAACTTCTACTGAGTCAAACTTAAGCACAAGTCCTCCTTTGTGTCGGAATCATCGGATCTCAGCGGTCTTATTATTTTTCATGAGGTTGATGCTGTGAGGAGGAGGAGGAGGAGGAGGAGGAGAAGAGTTTACAACAGTCAAAACATCAGGAATAAAAACCACTGCACAGTGGTAGCTTTACATCAAATGTCTTGAATATTCTGGTTTCACAAATGTTTTGTGTGTTATTCACGTGACGTAAGCTTGCCTTTCGCCTCAGCTTCCTGGTTGTAAAGCCCACCTGAGAACTCAAGGTGACGGCTTGGATAATGTGAACAAGCCATCAACAGCAGTGGTAATTCCCACTGGACACGAACACAGCATAAAACACTTGGATTTGATATCAAATTACTGTCTACTCCCTTTGTTTTTTTTTGTCCTTCCAGGAAGCCTGAGCACTCACCTTGCCATCTTGAATTAGATGTCGGCCATATTTGTTCCTATGGATACTTGTGTGTTTGAGTGTGTGTGCCTGCGTGCGTGCGAGGGGAGGGGGGGGGGGGGGGCGGCCTCTGTATGTAGCTCTTGACATAAAAAAGGTACTTTAAGAAAAGGTTTGGTGGGCGTGAGCGCTCATGCCTCATCAGGACTGAGCCGGGTTGAACACAGCAGTACAGGGAGGGGAACAGAAAATTAAAAAAAGAAAGTATATATATAATTCTATATTGTGCAGAATATTTATAGGCCTTTTGTGCCGTTGAAGTCATGCTCTGCTGGCCATGCCCAGCGCTCTCTACCATGTGATCATTATACATCGTCTTGTACTGATGACCCGTGGCTGATTTGATTGTTTTTTCATGTCAAGTGCATTTTTCGCAATAAATGCCTTTGTTTTAAAACAGATTTTCTGTGTCTTTTTTTTGTTTTTTGTATCCAGTTGCAGCTTTATCCTGGAGACAACACAGAAAATGATGGGGAACAAGACGCACTTGTGTACTCTGATGCATAACAAGCACATTACCTGTAGAGCCCACTAGGATTTTGCAGTTTCCCTTTGGAGGATTCATCCTGAGAATCATATTATATCCTGCTCTAATTATAAAGATCACAATGTGCTCATTACAAGCGTATGAAGCCTTATGAGCAACACTCCACACAGTGTCTTTATCATTACACACATGTAAATGATGTTAAGAAATAAAGCTGACACTCTCCCTGTCTTTTCCACATTCCCTCCGTCTTCCCCTCCTGTCCTCCCTTCACCTCTTCCTCTCCATCCTTTCTTTCTCTCCCTGTGTCTCTCTTGTGTTCTCAAGCCAACACTGGCATGGACGAGGTGTGTAATTGGTAATTTCAGAGCGTCGCCAGCACTCCCCTTAAATGACAACCTCATCTCTCCAGCAGCCGGGCCTGTCTCCAATGATCACCTCCATTTGCATTTAGAGTGACTAGCAAAAGGTGACAAGGGTATGTGTATGTGAATGTGTCTGTGTGTGTGTGTGCGAGCGCAAGGGGGTATGACAGCTATCTTGGATGTAAGCGCACACAGAAGAACTTGACACTAACACACAAACACAAACCGCTACATTTAAAGCAAGCAGGGCAGCAAATTTGGATTTTTCAGATTTCTGCAGTGCAGAGATAGTGTTCACTTCTGGGACGGAAACTCAGGGAGAAATCACTTCCCACCCAGAGTAGCTAAAGGTGTCTGGACACACACTCTCACACACTTTCTCCACAGCTTGCCTTGGTGAAATGATTCTCCTTGGGGCGTCCTCTTCCCAACTCACCAGCAAGGTGCTGCAGGCCCCTGCAGGGTTATCGATCAGCATTTCTCAGCTTTACACCAGACCTGTCTGTCCGTCTGTCTGCTTGCCAGCTCTGAGTCACATGAAGGGCAACAGAGCCGGAGGGTGAGACACTGCAGGGAACAAGACCTCTACCGGGCGTTACGGCGCAGTTCCGTTGTTTGTGTGGGTTCAAATATAGCAAAGTGGCGGGCAGGGGAGATGTGAAGCTACTGCTGTCTCCTAAATCTTCCTCTGAGGCTTGTGATCCTCTTACCTCCTGATAAAAGGGGAAGAAATGTAGGCGTCTTTACACTAGGTAGCCTATTTCTTTTAGAATCACAGGGTGGAAAGGTATTAAGTCAGAAGGACCCGCGTCTTACAACAGTCTGAAAATACCTTTAAAAAGTACATTGTTGAAAACAAAAGGTCCAGTTTTGAGAATAAGCGACACAAATACCAAAACTGTGTCCCAGTTTGCAAAAATGCAAATGCTCCAAAAAGTGTCTAAGACTAATTATCTAAGAAAAACAACCTTTTTACAACAGTTCATCACATCAAGAGGCCATACCTGCAATCATTTAGCAGCAATAAACAGAACATAAAATAATAAAATAAAGGATGCAGTCTTGCTCCATAGCTTACTTTTCATTCACTGTATCTTAGGCCACATCACTAATGTCAATGACATAAAGATAAAAAGGCTTTATGTGACACTTCCAGCCTTGGTGCAGCTATAGTGACATTATCACACCTGAGGGCCACGACCTCTGACCTGGTCTTGAGATTTGACGCTACTTATCATTTTATGCTGAAAAAGTGGATAAACTATTAAAATACAGGTGACTATTATATCAGTTATCAATAACAGTATTAGAAAGTAGCATCAGGACCAATATGAAAATTATGATCATAATGTGATAAACCTGCATGAAATAAAATGAACTGGATCAGTCGCTTTTTTTTAAATAAGGAAGAAGCTGGAACTCACTGATTAGATGCAATATTGTGCGATGAAAACAGACAAGCAGTGTATCATGACAAAAATACAAAGATTTATTTAGAAAGAAAGAAGAAAAAAGGTCCCAAATAACACTGTTAATTCCTTAAATACAAGTGTGGTACAAATGTGTCTCAGACAAGCTGTACTCCGTTAGTGTGTTTCCCTGTATGATGTGGGAGTTAAGTGGACAGTGTTCACGCAGATAAGGCACCAACACATGGTAAGCACTAGTGGAACTATAAAGTGGCAGTGTTTGTGAGTAAATGGCTGGTTTACTCTGTACTGTAAAATGCTCTGAGGAGTCAAACCCTGTCTCATCATGACTCCAGAGAGAAGTGAATAAAGAACAAATTAAAAAAACATGTCTCCTCCCTCTCTTCCTTTGCCCCTTCAACAAACACTGACTTGAAATAATTCAGTTTTATTGCGAGTCAGCCCTTTTCCAAAAAAAGTGGGTAAGTAAAACACAATAATATATATAAATATATACTGTAACATGTACCTAATCCAAAACCAAGCCTCAGCCTTCTAGCAAACTGTGAAACTGTGGACAAGAGAAGTACAGAAATAACTATTTCCCTTTGGAACAGCAGGAGAATCAGTGTGGCTCCTGGAACGCTGGTGTGCTCATAAGAAACATTTGTAGTGTCAAAGAGAAAAACGAAACAGAAAGAGGATAAGGGATTATGATGTCCTGCGAGCAAGCTTATGACAGCTCTTAATGGCGAACGCACTAAAAAACATCACTGAAGCTCTTTTCAGACATGAACTCTAACGCTGCTGGTTTTAGATACAAACCCGTAAAATGAATGGCATCTTTGGCCTTCAAAACATACACAAGTCTCTGAGGAGTGAATATTCTGTAGTGTCTCCATTTAAACATGATGGGACTATTACACATAGATATGCAATCCACACACACACCAACACATCCACCCCCACGCACACCAGTTGTGATTTAAATAGATAATAAAGTGATGAAGCGTTAATTGTTTGTGTTATGACCTGCTCATCTGACCGAGCCTGTAGATTTCCTGATGCATTTGTCCGTGTCACCAGTTTTGTACAGAACACGACATTCTGCTGCCTGTCTTACACCAGCTGACACGGGCCAACGTGTAGTTCAAAGTAACAAGCTGATAGGCTGATAGGTTGTGACACGCTGTATCTAAAGCACGCTGCTGCTGCTGCTGGATATTCATGCTGTAAGAGGTTGGCACGAATGAAAGCTGAATGTTTGAGGAGACTGATGGTCTGATGACTACCTGTGCTGGTCCCAAGGCTTTTGTTCCTCTTGTACCTCGCCACAAAACACATTTATATTGACTTTGAGTCAAATATTTACTTTTTGTGGTTTATTAAACTGGTTTATTACAATTTTATTTTAAAATGCACATTATGCTACTGTATCTTTAACATTAAGTTCGCATTCAGTTCCAACTTGGAAGTGTTGCAGAGATTTTACTACATCTGACACTGTCAGATCGCCATAGCAACTAGGCATTGGTTTCGACGAAATGTAAATCTCCTCTTGAAGTTCATGTCTGAAAGGTGCTTTATAATAAATTACAAGCATGTTACAGATGAGAGTCATAAGAAGTCTTACTAAAAGTTAAGCTCCTATTATGCACTAAAGATAAGGCACATTACACGTCAGCGAAGAAGTCCCTTTCAATGTATTGTTTGTACCTATCCAAGTCTTCTGATCAATGTTCAGCGTCTAGTGACGAGGCTGAGGATCAATAAATTGAGGCGCTACTCAGTCTGGCAGAAGTTAAAAGAAAGAAGAAAAAAAAAGAGGGCGGTATATGAAAAAAAAAATGGAATGATATAAAACATAATAGGATAAATATAAAATATTACACAGAGGTATAAAAGCCACAAAGAAGATTAAAAATACCACGAAGGAAAGTGTACACAGGATTCATGGGTACAGTCATTAAACTTTGGCACAAAATCAAACTCACACTCGCACACACAGCTGGTGTGTGTGTGTGTGTGTGTGTGTGTTTGTTTCCTGGTTAGTGTTTGGGTGTACTTCAGATGCCAGTGTCCTCACATGAAGCCAGAACTGGAAGAGAGAGCAAGACGAGGTTGAATGAGTTGAGAATACATGTTTACAGCAAATACCATATAACAACATAACCCACACCGTGTTACTGAACATGTGTGCATGTGGCTCTTTCACGCAGTTGGTCTGTAAGCAACCTAAGTGAGCCTTTTCCCACATTATGCATTAGTCTTTTACATTCAATGTGTTCTTCTTTGTGTTTACCGTTATAAAATACTCACGTTCAATATTTCATTAAGATTGAAACATTGCAGAAAAATTAATTTAATGAACAAATATGAGTAGTTAACACAAGGGGGAACGAACTCAGTTTATACTGCTAAGGAGAGATTATGCACAAAAATCTTAGAATTGTACGAGCAGGTGGCAACGTGTCCTGTATTATATAAAACTGAGTACTGAACCCATCAACAGCGAGTCTCTAGTGACTCAGAAAGTTTCATTCCCCCCTCCCTACCTCCGCCTACAGAGGTGTCAATCTATGGATGGTGAACATTTCCACCAAACGTCAGCATTAGCGTTCAGAGCGGCCTCTCACTTCTTGCGGTCCTTGTCCTTCTTGCCGTTGGCGGTGAGGCTCTGCGCCTGCAGGAGCTGCGCGGCGGCTCGTCTCTTGCTGAAGGAGCTCTGGTCGTCCTCCAGATGCCTCTTCTTCTCCTCGAGGGCGGCCTTCTCGTCAGCGTGGAGGCGCTTCAGCTGCTCAAAGCGGCTTTGCAGCTGAAACACACACACAGAAAACAACAGTTACATGGATGCCTCCATGTTTGCTAGCATCAAGTAGAACAAGCAAACAAAAAAGGTTTTGCTCTCACACTAAAAGCAGATTAGATGTGAAATAGTACAAAGGGTGACTTTCTCCGAGAGGGAAATTTGCTTTTACTTTTTTATCCAGTGAAAGAAGAAACATGATATTTGGTTTGCTTGAGATTTATATGAGAGAAAAACAAAAAGAACAAATACTTGAAGGGGAAAAGAGGTTGTTGTAATCACATGTATTTCTTCAACAACGAATGACTACACTAACAAATTACAACTGTTGAGGAAAAGAATATAGTCCGTAACCAGCGGTTCAGTATTGGAAGGTCACAGTTGAACCACAAAGTCTGGAAAAAGGTTACAGATGTTGACAAGAACAGTACATTTAATGTTAGAATCTGTTCTCTCTTCTTCTAAGTTCTTCTAACCTGCCTGATTGTCTCGGATCTATTTTTAGTGACATCGCCGCCACCTTCCGAGGTCTCAGCATTTCTTTGGTTTGTACAATGTTATAACCCGTCAAAAAGACGGCCAGAGCCGATAAAAATAAAACCGAACTGATGTTAACTCACACCCCTAGCGACGGCGTGTGCCTAGTTTGACTACACATTACACACAACGTATGCTGCTTATGAAAAGCTCGCGTGTCTACACACCTCTCTCTCAGCCTCCTTCAGCTCAGACTCCTTCTCCTTCACCCTCTGCACAAACATCTGCCTCATTTCGTCCTCTCTCTTCTGCAGCTCCACCAGGAACTCCTGACGCTTGGCCTCATACGTCTGCTGCAAGCTGCAAACGCACACACACACACTCAGTTGTCATGTCGTGTCAATCGCACACATATTTCATTTTCTTTTTTTTCCTGCGTCGGCAGCTCACCTGACGGGTTTGCACTCGGGGCCTGTGTCTTTGAATCCCATTTCCTCCAGTTTGCAGCGTCTGTACAGCTCATAGTGGCGAGTGTGCGTCTGCTCTCTCAGGTCCTCCATGTTCACACAGATCAGCATCTCCCTCAGCTTCACAAAGTCACAGTGATTCTCGTTCTCCACTGACACACACAGAGAGGGAACGAATCAAGGGGTTAGCCATCCAGCAGATAGAAAACATTTTAACACCAGCAGATGTTTTCATATCAGGCTAGAAACGCCTTAGACAAAGCTAAGCTAGCAAACGCTAACGGCTAACCACGATGAACAATTCTTGTAAGGGGAATAGATTAACAGATTTATTAAAATCAATATGATCCTACAGTTAACAACAATATATCTGTCAATACAAGCAGTTGTGTAGGAAAACAAACAATGACCCATCTTACCTTGTACTACGCCCCAGGGATACTGACGAGCCTTCACCAACTTATTGCCAACGCTGACTTCCTCCGTGCTGCCTACTACAGCAAATGGCAAATGACCCTGCAACATTATTACATTTATTTTTATTATACGTTTGAACAGAAACTGCCAGCACAGTGACTGGATCCACAACGCTACAACTGAACCTGTTAAAGGCATAATACATTCAGTAAAACCATAAGCACTTTTAAATACTGAAGTATACAGCTGTTCATACTTCCTCAGCAACACCCCCTCACACAAACATACACAGCATTCCGCATGTTGAAGTTTCATTTTTAAAAGACCTTGCTGATTCTAAAAAATGCTAACCTATGAGACCTAATACACTGTAGATCTGTGAGACTGAAACTCAAGAATCCACACAAACAAACCACAAAGAATTTCAATACTGAGTCCTGACTGTAAATGTATAATTTGTAAAGAGCCAAAGTGTCGAACAGCTTCGGCTTCTAGAATAACCCGGCCCTAAGAAAGCACTCCGGTTCAAGGTGGTGAGTGAGTGAGTGAGTTTCCTTACATTCATTGTAGTGTTGACCTTCGCCACGGTCTCATCGTCCAGGGGGAACTGGTAGATCTGAACGCCGTTGCTGACCAGCTCACTCATGATTTTGATCTTGAACTTGTGCAGCTCGGTCTTACTGATGGTGTCCGCTTTGGCGATCACCGGGATGATGTTCACCTACAGCAAACACGGGACACACGTTCACGTACAAAACTACACGTTCTTCTTCCTCAGCTGAGAACTCAGAGTCACCATGTTCACCAACAAAAAATAGATATCACTATGCCTGCAGCCGCCATGGTGGCAATTATATAAATAGTTTGTTTGTATGTAATTATGTATAAAAAGGTTGTTTGCCAACAGTAACTTCCCTGACGCCACAGACATCTAGCAACTGAGCTGAAACAAGTTCCTCTCTCTGATCAACATACCATGAGACTACATGCAGACACATTAAAAAGGCATCCATTAGTCTTACTCAGCACAATTCAACACAAACATTTAATATTCTAACTGGATTTGTGTTTGTAACTTTATCTGAAATACGTTTTTTAAACTGCTTTTAGAATAACCAGGTTCACTGGTGTTATTTCTGGCCCAGCAGCCCACTCTGCTGTCCAAGACGTCCCACATTCTCGTCCTGCCTGTCTGTCTCTCTGTCCGTCCATCATCTTGTCGTACCAAAGAGAGGCTTGGAATGAGTTGTTGTCACTAGACAAACTAAACTGGGCCAGACCACACACCCATACACACACACACACACACACACGCAGAATACACACTGATCCCAGCAAAGAAAACAAAACAATGCTAGGAGAGCTGTTCCAACAGCTGTCCGAATGACTGAGTGTCTCTCTGTCAGTGCTGCACATTCAACAAATGGCTCTTTCTGTGTGTATCTGTACAGGGATACAAAAGGACAACCCGAGTGTGTGTGCGTGAGGTGATTACAGCATTCCACCGCTTTTTTTCCGATCCCATTCACACGCAAATCCAGGGTTACCGACACTCTCGAGCAGTGAAATCACACCAGTGCACAAGAAAGACAAAAGTCCCGGCACGCAGAGAGCATGGGAACATTTCTGACCACTTCAAGAGGGAAGGGAGGGGCTTAGCCTTTGGCTGGCGAACCTCTCCCAACAGTCAGACATAAAAACACCACAGCATATTCTCTATATAATGCTCTCCCCATTATCACATACACATCCATTTTTCATGTTCACATCTGATTCTTCAGTGTTCCATTTACAAAAAAACTAGACAGAAAAAAACGTAAACAAGCCGGCCAGGGTTCTGTGGCAGCCCAGAGATTCAACAAATCTGTTTTAAAAACATGCATGTAAACAGACCAAGAGCTGCAGAAACATTTTTGGCCGTTGCTCCTCTGATCATCTCTCCGAAGTCAGACATGTTTTGGCTTTTTATGTTTTTAACTCTTTTAAAAATGTTCATGCAGCATCACCTTGTACACACACACACACACGCCTTAACCGGTCATTATGAAGGCACATTGATTATCTCGTAACAATGGCACAGACAGACCGACCGACCTACTGCCTTCTGGTGAGAGAGAGAGAGAGAGAGAGAGATATATATATATATATAACTGACAGGTGCCATAGTAACAAGGTAATCAATGTTCCTTCACTTCACCTGTCCGTAGAAATCTCCAATCAAAGTCAACATTGAAAAACCACCTGATGTACTGACAAACCAAGATATCAGTTACACACACACACACACACACACACACACACACTCACACTACCTTGCTGTCTAGTTTCTTCATGGTGACCAGGTCCAGGGATTTGAGTGAATGACCCGACGGGGAGATGAAGTAAAGGCAGGCGTGGACTCGCGAGTCATGGTAGTTGTGAAGTGAACGCTTGATTTTTAGCTCCTCCTGCAGATAACTCTCAAACTGCTTGTCGATGTAATCCACCACCGGCTGATAGCTACAGGACAGAAACGTGGCCTTTATGATATGGTAAACACACATGAGCTCACACTGGCAGTACATTTAAAAACAGGTCATTTTACTTAATCACATTTACTCTCTCGTCATCACTCAAACTCTATCGAGCACTCTGAGCCTGTCACTCTTCTTCACTATCAATAATTCACTCGCACCTCTCTTGCTTGTTCATCTGGTCTCCAAAGCCCACAGTGTTGACCACGGTGAGGCGCAGTCTGACGTTACTTTCCTGTAGGTCATAGGTTTGAGCCCGCAGCTTCACCTGAGGCTCAAAGTGGGACGACTCGAAGTTCTCAAAGTTGGTATTGAACAGAGTGTCCATCAGGGTAGACTTGCCAATACCAGTTTCACCTGGAAGCAAAAAAAGATGGGACAGAAATATTTAGTTATTGAACTTCCCGGTAGAGATCCAATTTAGTAGTGTAGAGAGACTGACACTCTGACCCCAAAACCAACTGCTTTAAATGCAGTGCTTTTCTCAAGGACACAGTGGTGGCAGTTGTTGATGGAGATATATTACTCATTCACTCTGCCATATATGTATCAGCTGGTGGAGATATCTGAACCAGCTTCATCCTTTTCATCGCACTGCTCCTTTGGCCCTTTGTCTGCCTCAGCCCTTATACTCATAGAAATACTCTCATTAGGAGTTCAAGCACTGACAAACTGGAATCAAAATTAACTAGTTATGAGAAGGAGCTATAATATCAGACAGACCTAAGTAATGGAGGTGAATGGAGACGGCTTAGCACATGTATTGCCACGTCAGTGAAGAATTAATGTTAGTAGAAAAGTAATGAAGCACCCTGTGTGTATCTGTGTTTCATTAAAGGTGCGTGTTGTGTATTGTGTATGTGTGTGCATGACAGCATACCGATGCAGAGAATATTGAAGCAGAAGCCCTGGCAGATGGACTTGTTGACAAGCTGATCTGGGAGGCTGTCAAAGCCCACGTGGCCTGCCAGGGACAGGGGCCGCATTCCTTTGTCCTGAGGAAGAAATCGCACACACACACACACACACACACACACACAACAATAATGAAGATTCTGGCAATATTTGTTAACCAAGCCATACCATAACACAGATAAATAGTACCTTAACTCAAATGAAATCACAAAATACTGCACTTTTATTAACAAATGGAATCATTCATATAGTCAGTGGTCCAGGCAACTATAATATTTTTTACACGAATACTGCTTAATACATTACCCTTTGGAGCAAACACTCCTTAATTTGCTGGAATTAATACAGTTTTGCAAAAACAAAAAGAGTATTACATTTACAAGTGGCTCTTGGCAACTTATATGAAAGACCTAAACAGATGTCTTAAAACTTATGAGTCTGTATCTCAGCCAGTGAGACAGAAGCATGAAAAAAACCATACTATATAATAGTAAATGTCTTTCAATGTGCCAGCTACAAAAAGAACTGTCTCACTTTATATACAGTCTGTGGCTAATCCATGTTCCTCAACCTTCCTCCTCTGAACTCCATCACCAGTCAGCAAACAGAGGACTAACATTGACCTAGTTATGGTGTGGTGCAATGTGCTGACGTTAAGGACATTCCTCTGACTTTTGTTAGTTTCAAACTGTGTTGTCTATGAGGGAAACACTTAGCGTTCAGACAAGTTTCGACAACGTGTTTATATTTGGCCAGATGTCTTGGTCGGATTAGCTTGGTACATTTCATTCAAAAATGTAGTGGCGGTTATCGAGCTATATAGCCAGTGTAACATATATAGCTTAACTTTGCCTGTAAAACGTTATCTAAATCGTTGGCAATTTTGTACTAGTAACTGTGGAATGGAACTATTTATTTACTATATAAACTTGTTACTGCTGGGTGGCTAGCGTAGTGTTAGCCAGCTAGCGCCATCAGTGAAAAATGTAACACGAAAGACCTTTTCAAAAGTTTAACATTTTAAGTTGAAAAGCACCGCTTGATGTTCTGGATTTATGTCGACGTGAAGGGCAGATGTGTTTTTGTGTTGTAACGTTAGACTCTGTTTAAGTTACATTTGAACTGTCGTGTACTGAATAACTTGAAGACAAAGTATTATAACTATTTCTCGGGCTAGCGGTAGCTAACTAAGTGATAGCCCTGGACACTCCCTGCGCAACTGTCAAGAACATTGTCATTTGTCAACCACAAAGAAGGAAAATACCAACCGACTGCCGAGCAACATCTGAAGAAGCCATAGTTTTAACCAGAAGTTAACAGCCCAGATAGGTTAAAACAAGAATACAACTAAACTGACTAAACAGCGACTTCTTTTTTTTCCAGAACCTTGATCAGGACAGCCTGAATGTTTCTGCCGTCGACAACTGGACAGACTACACCACTCAATAAAAGATAGGAATGAGGTGAGATCTTTTGTTTTTAAATTTGCTTTAAAACTAAAATTCTATAAATTAGGGCAAACTTTCACAAAAATGTAACAATTCAGATTGCTGAGAATAAATACACAGCAATTGTGAGAGAATTTAGCATAACAATATTAATTTACTGCAGTTATTACTGCACCCACCCCCTTTCTTTGTATAATGGTACAGCGCAACTTAATTGTCCCAATGGCTTCCCAGGCATGTTGCGGACTGTCAGAAAAATTGCAACGCCGGTTTACATCAACACCCAACAGCTTCTCTATTCTGATGCTGATGCCTGTTTTTTTCTTTTTTTGGGAGGGGGGGGGTCATTTACCACTTCTTTCTCACGCTATCACAGCTCAGTCGACACTTAAAATAAAACCGCGTTCTCCACATATCACGCCGCTTTTCCTACATAGTCGATTTTATTAGTGACTTGAAGCCTGAATTTACGTGGAGCACGTGAACGCAGCGGTGTTTTGCAGCGGTGAGTCGTTTGCTCCGCTGTTTTCATGGTTTCTTCAGCGACGTGCGACCCCTATCTGCCAGAGCTCGACACTCCCCGTGGAGGAGAGGAGGAGGCCAGAAACGAAGATGCTGTCATCCGTTGTCACCGACCTCAGTGAATGACAGTAGCGTGAACACGGAGTCATTTAGCAACGCCCGTGTGTAACTTATTATGCTTATATTTGCACTCTGTTTTGGGCCGTTCGGGTGATGATGGCGTCCCAGTGCACGGAGCAAGCCGTGCAGGAGTTCCTGATGGAGAGAGGAGGGAGGGTCCAACAGATGGAGCTGGTCGATCATTTCCTATCAATTTTGGGTAGAAATGACCAGCCGAAGGAAGGGGCGGATAGCGAGGTGCTGAAACGCATCGTGGACAACGTGGGTTTCGTGACGGTGGAAAACGGCGTGGCATTTGTTTGTTTAAACACTGAAGGCAGCGCGGAGTCGGTGATGCGTAACGTTACGGACACAGGCGGCCACGATCACGCGGAGTGCAACGGGAATATCCAGGAGACACTGGACAACAACTATGACAACGGCAACGGAGAGCAAACAGGTGAGCGCTACTTTGTCTAGATTTTACTCCATGTGATGTTTTTGTCCGTGATTTGTTTTTGTTTAAATAGTCCATACATGCCTATATCTCTTTATCTAATCTAGGCACGTTTGTGCAATCAGCAACGTCATGTAGCCTATACTTATTTATTTATTTGTTTGTTTGTTTGTTTGTTCAGCTAGCCTAGTATTGTCTCGCATTAGCCCTCAGCAACTCACAAGTTTCATTGTTTGGCCATTGTTTTGAAGGTCAATACTGGCGTAGACTAAAGTTGTCAAAATTCACTAATCACTAGCTTTAATGATGACCTCTTGATTGCCCTATTCACAAAACGGCTACAATCATTCGGGATACTAATCATATAAAGAAGATAACAAGACTAACCTCGTGCATTCCTGTGGGCAGTGCAATGGATATGTTGCTTTGGAGTCAGCACAGTCAGGTTAAGATTATGTCACATCTCCATCATACAGTGTCAGAGATGCAATCACAAAAAAACCCAAACATGTCCAATGGTTCCACAGGAGCATCCAGTCCATTGGCTGCCAGCCTGGACAATGATAAACAGTCAAATGGCAATGAGCAACCTGCAGCCCCCTCCCAGAATAATAAGACCAACACAGCAACTTCTACCTCTGGTGGAGGAGGGGAGGTGAAGCTGAGGGAGAGGAGGAGGCGGGAGTCAGCCCCAGTGATTGGGATACCAGATCTGGACCAGGCTCACCCTGTGGGGTCCCACAACCAGCAGGTGAGAGGGGCGCGCAGGGTGTCCAAAGGGTCTCAGCGGGCCATGCTGATCAGCTGCCTCTCTGAAGACAGCACCTTGGAAGGGCTGGACCCTGTTGGAGATATCAACACACCCAAAGGAAGTCGCAGGAACTTCATAGAGCTGATGATGAGTAGTTCTCCTCAGGTAGGATACTTCGTTTCTCTTGCATGAAAAAAGCTTCCATAAAATAAATAATTTTATTTCTAATGGAGATTTAGAAAGACCTCTCTCTCTACAGGACACATACGTTAAAACGTGACAATCTAAGCATGCAAGAAAGTATGTTTACAAAAATGAACTGTAAAAATCGCTGAATCAGAAAAATGCTGCTACACTGCTTTCGATTGTTTGAACCGTGTTGTGTTTTTGGCCACACCTAAAGCAGTGATGTCACAGCAGGTGCTTCACCTCTGGGTGTGCTCCAAAACCTGAACAGCACACAGTTGTCCATGGGTGACAATAAGCAAGCTCCCCTTGCCTTTACCGCTGTGTAACTTGCAGCATGGTCGAGAGCGCAGCCTCTGACAGCTGATGGAAAACGCCATGTGGGGTGTGACCAGAAATGCAATATTCATGAAGTGTGACTCCACAGCAACAGTTTTTTGTTTTATGTAACTGAGAGATTTGACACAGTGATGTAGTCTCTTGTCTTAAGTCTCATTGGCAAAAATCTTGCAGATATAAAAAGCCATCTATATATGACCATAAACCATTCTACTTACTGTATTTTGTGTGACACAAAAAAAGTTGTGTGAAGTGTGCACCTCTTTCATTCCCTATGTTCTTCCTTTTACAGGTTCGGAGGTCTCTGATCAACCGTGGTTCACGTCTCCGGGACTCGGTGAGGAGCGATGGAGATTCCACATCGCTCCTCTCCTCAGCCACTGATGAGGACTGTGCCTCGGTGACTCTGGACCCACTGGAACACGAGTGGATGCTGTGCTCCTCAGATGGCCTGTGGGAAAGCCTGCAGCCCCTGCTCACTGTGGAGCCCAGTCTAGTGGCCAAGAGAGACTTTGTGACCGGCTTTACCTGCCTCCACTGGGCGGCCAAGCAGGGCAAAGCTAAATTGGTCTCCCAGCTGCTGGCCTTTGCCAAGGAGAATGCTATACCTGTCAATGTGAACGTGAGATCAAGTGCTGGATACACACCGCTACACCTGGCAGCCATGCACGGGCACACACAGGTGGGTTGCATAGATGGTGGTTGTAGTGGGGTGTCACGTGTTGCACCTGCTCAGTGAAGCAGCACGTAATGATACACACTCTGTCTGCTTCAGCTAGAACCATCAGAGTTCCTCTGTAACAGTGAATGATCTGGAAAAAGAACGAACAAGCTTAAGTTGTACTGTCATTTATAGTCATGACTTTGTTCATCGAAAACAAGAGAGGGCTTCCACTCTCTATCAATTTAATTCAAAACACAGCGCATTGTATGACAAAGTATGACAGTGACAATCCTACAAGCCAAATTGGGATGCATTTTGTGTCTACTGTATGCTTTTGGTTCCAAAACAGTATGGGAACATGTACACAACCCTAGGGAGGGATTCAGCAGGAATCTGGTGCTTTAGTCAGAGGAAAACAAAAATAGGATAAAAAGAATTTTACTTAGAACATTTGCTTCAAAAGCAAAAACATATTCTTGAACAGATTATAGCATTGGATCACAACATTAACAATTTTCCAAGGTAACTGGTCAGGGGCAGTGCCATAGATCAGCAGAGAAAACAAATGTAAATGAGTCAGAGTTAGCCTAAACGGCTAGTCTTCATCTGTTGTCCATAGCCAGATAATAAAAAGTCACCCTAAAAGTAGAATATAATATACATATCATGTTAAATTAATTTACACAATAAATATCTACAAAATAGTTCAGTAAACATCCACCAATAAACAATTCTACAGAATCACACTTTGTATATTGCTACAATCCATACCAAATAAGAAACTAGCGTGGACTGATCAAGACAAACACCAAGATGGCAGCAGAGAAGACAACTGGTTCACTAATGTTGACATGCTGGATTTTTGATGCGACACAGTTTCATATGATTCGATCCAAAGATGTACAGTCTTGCTATCAGAGAAATCTGCGTAAGAGACGAAGAGAGGCGAAAAGAGTGCAGTATGTGGATATTCCTGATATTCCCTGTATGTACTTAATGTGCTCTGATTGACAGGTGGTGCGTGTGTTGCTGTCAGACTGGGAGGCCGACCCTGATGCTCGAGACTACAGCGGGAGGCGAGCCATCCAGTGCCTGTCCCCACCGCTGGCCGCTGACCTGCAGGAGGAGGGGGTGGTCATCTCACCGGGAGCCGAGTCAGACAACGAAAGCACTAACAGCAGCAGTGGCGGAGGGCGGGGCTGGAGGTTTCCCAGAGTCCTCCAGGGCAATCTGAACCCGCTGCGGCTGCTCAGCCCCACCTCTGAGGCTGCAGAGGAGGCAGCCGTGACCGGGAGGACCAAAGGGGGGATCCAGAGGAAGTCGTCCCTGAGTCGGTTGAACGCCCGGCTGCATCGAGGGCGTCACCGAGCCCAGATCATCCACAGCGCCTCCTTCAGGGACACTGGGGAGGTGGGAAGAGGAGAGGAGCTCCCCAGCAGCCCCCTCCGAACCCGACCACTGTCCAACCTGTTTGGATGAAGTTACTCTGCACCAGCGATACAGAAATTTAAACCAGTTTCACATGTTTTGATTTACAGAATACAGTTTACTCAACTTTATGAGCTGACAGGTCAGACATTTTTATGACCAAAATGAATAGTACACATCTTGATGCATAGTGTCAAGCTGATTTTAAAGTCTTATTGTTATAGGATTTTAAACGAATAACCACAAATGTATCCTTCTCTAAAAATATAACTTATTTTTGTTCCTATTGCAGTTGTTAGGCTTATGTTGATCACAGAAGGCAGAGCACAGTTCATTTTATTTACCACAACAATTCATTGAGTTTAAGCTGAGCTACCGCTCTGTGAATTGCTTTTGAACCTTTTTTTTGTAGGTTTTTCTAATATGTTTTTAGGTTATCCTAACAAACATCAAACACACAACCAACACCTTTTTTTAACACCTTACACTAGAACAATCTTTACACAAATGCAAAAGCAACAGGCAGGAATGTATTAGGTTTTCACTTTCGTTTTGACTCACAGCGGTGAGGGATTTGAAAATAACACTTTGTTCTGATTTCACACAGTTATCCAAAGTCTTGTTTTTATTTGCAGAATAAAGTAATATATTCATAGAACAAATTTTCTATATTTCAACCTCCTTTGATTGGATGGTGCTGATTTTATTTTTAATTTTTTTTAATTTTCCGTAATGTGAATTACCCTTTTTTTTTTTTTTTAAGTTGCAGATTTTAGTATTCAACCCACAGACTTCTTGTATGTCCAAACAACCGTGCACAGTTGTCATGTTTGCACTTGTCACTTTGAAGATAGTTGTGATTTATGGGAGGAAACCGCTCAAACTAAAACCATGCCAGCTGTTAGTGATCCCATGTTAAGTTAATATTGTATACACGATATGAGATGGTTATCAAATTGTTAAACCTTTAGATGCATAATGCACTGTATATATAAATGTTCAAATGAGACTGTACATTTTCCGAAACCTTTTTTAGCCCCTGCTGATCAATAGTTGACACCAAAAGAAAGTTAAAAAGTGGTTACACTGATGTCTTTCCAGGCTGTCATGGCTTTAGTTAGATCCAAGTACCTTTGATGAAAACACTGATCAGTTTCACAGTAAGACTGTTTCACAGGGTGGAAGCACAGGAAGAACTGATGCTGTTTACTGACTAATGTACCTCAAATCCTCTGAGTCTGGTTCACTCATTGTTACATTGCTACTTTTGGGGGGGGTGGGGTTAAGCAGTATGGGCATCTGATACCAGATTGCAGTGTTTCTTAAAATTCATTATATGTCCCATTTTCATGTAAAAGAACAGTTCTAAATACTCACATAGATTCAAAATTGCATTCAGAATTGTCTCATGTCCAAATCT
Source organism: Nannoperca obscura (assembly GCA_036024295.1). Taxonomy (NCBI): domain Eukaryota; kingdom Metazoa; phylum Chordata; class Actinopteri; order Centrarchiformes; family Percichthyidae; genus Nannoperca; species Nannoperca obscura. The sequence goes on along the minus strand of JAVQJL010023041.1, from coordinate 24,488 downwards.
GATTTAGCAAAAAGTTAATTCATTCTTTCCACAGACAAAACCTGTAGCACTAGCATATGCAGTCAAACAAATTCATTCAAATCACTCTGGACCAGATTTTATATTGAATAAATTGCCTATATTGGCCCCTTGACTAATCTTGCATGTACACAATTCTTTGTTCATTAATCATGTCTGCATCATCTGTGGATAGTAAAGAGTCTAGACCAGAATATGCAGTATGTTTAGCTGAGGAGCACATTGACTTTTTGACTGTTTTCCCAAATATGTGAACCTTACTTATATCTGATTATTGGATCAGTGACAAACCTAGATTTCGTGAATGTTCCCTTAGTATTTCGTAGCATTTCCACTCAAATCATAGGGCTTCATGTAATTGTACGGTTGACTGTTTTGATGTAGAAATGTATTCTGCAAACCTACTTTGGTGTCACTTTTTCAGATGCATGAATAGGGGAAATGTAAATGCTTTGCACTGTTCATTTGAATATCTGTAAGTTATAATACTGTGAAGATATTATGTGGTGTGAAAACACTGTTACTGAGCCACTGTCATTATCCTTTCTCATCCCATCCTTGAATGTGAAATAAAGCAATAATGGTTTGCATAAAACTGAAGTCAGTGCCCTCAGTTACAGTATGCCCCTAACTGTGTCCAAGCAAACAAATATGCAGAATGTGTAGGGCCAGTAGCAACGTTTAGACACATGACTGTTGCCATAGTATAAATACTAGAGTCACATCCAAAGCTCCAGAAGAAGCAGGCTATTTTGTTTGCAAGTCCTGCTGACACCAAGTGATTGTCCCTGTCTGGTGGTGCTGAATAATTGATGATCTGACAACCCCCTGTGCCAGCTTTGGTCCAGCATTTACAGTATATCCACAGCTTCCTGTCTGCTAGCTGCCCATGTAACACTGCACCCAATATATTCACAGTCACTCATTCTGCACCTGTTGTGTGTGAATTTGTGTGTGTGTGTGTGTGTGTGTGTGTGTGTGTACTTCTATTGTTACAAAGACCAAATGTTCTCATGAAAATAATTAAATTCAGGTTGGGTCAGGATGTAAAACATACAATTTTAGGCAAATGTACAACCATTTAAACTGCAGATTTTCCCAGTGTGACAGAGGACAATATTTTTCTGTCAGGCATGTAGTTGAGCCTGTTATCCCCAGCATGTCACTGAGGATAAGAGGCAAAACATTTGAAAAGTTGAGTAAGTTAAATTATATGCATAAGCCATCATATGCGTGAGAGGGATGTGGTACATTTCCAGTCAATGTACTCAGCGTCTGGGACTGGACAGATAACCACAGCTCTGACAATCGTCTTGTGGCACTGATGTTTCTTCTAGCTCCCTTTCTGAGTCTGTCCTCCACTTCATGTTCACCAGAACAAATCAACCACATAAAAGCAGGATTGCGTGTATACAGTCATTACAATCACAGATGTGTTGCTTGTGTAAATGCAAATGCTCTTGAATCAGAGTCTGCTCTTTTGATGTTTCTCTGATCTCTGTTATTGCTGTCATCCACTAGTCAAACAAGATTTATAGAGGTCACTGAAGGGACAAGTAAATTCCAGACTCTAGTTGCCTTAGGCAGCTTTTCTGTTAGATGACTGCTGATCGGGATGGAGAAGAGAGGCTGTCTGACTGCAGCTACTGACCTACATACAAAGTGAAGGGAGTAATGCCTATTATGTAAATTCCTCTGCCATCTTTTCAGAGAAACTGTGCCAACTTTTTTGCCTGGGGCCTCCACTGTTGGATTAATCCATGTCCAATCTATCCCCATCTCTCACTCTTTCCACGGTGATGATGACATTCATACAAAGCCTAACTTTTGATTAACACCACATAGCCTTCCAGCTAGTAACAAATGTGCACTGTAAGCCGGATGTTCTCACCCCCATAGATATAAAACAGTTTAATATCTATACTCATCCCCCTTAGAGCTTTGCATGCTTTGTTGTTTTACAACACTCAATCAAAGTAGGCTTTTCTTAAACTAATTGACACAAAAAACCTTTTAATGTCAAAATGAAAACAATTTAATTATAAATATAAAATACTTGTATACAGATACATGTGTATTTATACTGCAATCAATTGTTACCACATAACTACATACAGGTGTATTCATTTTGACATGTCATTGGAGGGTAAACACAGGTGTAATTAATAACATTAATTATGGCCCTATTCCATTTAGGTGGACCAGATCGTGCATGCGGATTAAATAGAAAGGGCCCATAATTAATTTGATAATTTACACCTATATTTACCCTCCTATGGCATGTCAAAATAACTGCTATGAAAAGGGTCCATTAGATGCACCAGACAATAAGAATAATAAGCGACTTTTTGCCATATTCGTCTTCTCTTATTTTTACTTTACCAATATTCCACATGGTGTCACTGTTCTGAAATAAGGCCGCCATGTCCTGCTACACGTTGTTTCTTTTTAAGGTCAGAGTGGACTGCATGCGGAAGTGGCATGTAGGTTTTTTTCTATTCTTCTTTTTCTTGCAGTCTTTGGCTCTCCATCAATCAATTCAATAAGTTTGTTGATTTTTTTTTTACTAGGAGGCTAACTGATGTTAGGTAGGTGTCGGAGAAATCTACTGTTATAACTGACGTTTGTATAATGTTACGTAAAAGCCCTCGGACGTTGTTTAAAGACTAGAGCGATAGAATTACAGAACTCTTCAAGCTAACTAGCTAACCAAACACAACACTGACGTTAGCTATTGTTATTAACCAGAACATTTAGCATGTAATAGCTAAAGTTAATGTTTTGTTAAACATGGTGTGTGTATTGTTAACATTAGTTATGTGTTTCATTTAATAACCCTCGAGTTGGTCTCCATTCAGAACCTGAGCTAACGCTAGCTAGCTAAACTTTACAGCTATCGTCGAGCTAGTAACAGTACAGTCAACGGCTTTTACAAGCTGGCTTACAACTAACGTGTGGTCTCAATGGGTTGCCATAAGCAACAAAAATCGTTTCCATAGTTTTAAATGAGTCGTTGGCTACTACAGCCTGCATTCATAAATTACGTTGTTAGTACCTAACGCTAAAACAACACTTTATGAAGTCAGAGTTTGCGATGAACAATGCGAAAATGACATTTTCAGACTTTTGATTGGTTTCGGTTGTTTTCGTTTGTAAACCACTATTTTGGTTCTTTTCACAATATTCTAAAGTGAAAGCACCAAATAGACCTGTAATTCAGGGTTATATCAAGAACAGCTAACAGTCTTACTGTCTCCAATCTTCCTGCAGCTTCCCCACCTGTCTGCAGAAATGACCACCATTGTCCATGATACTACAGAGGCAGTGTGCCTGTCTGCTGAGTACAACCTGTACCTCAAGCCCATTGCCAAAATGACCGTCAGTGTGGCTCTGCCCCAGCTCAAGCTGCCAGGCAAAAGCATCTCCAACTGGGAGGTAATGGAGAGGGTAAAGGCCATGGTAGCTCCAGAGCAGTTTTCAGCCCTGCGAATCTCCAAGAGCACCATGGACTTCATCCGCTTTGAGGGTGAGGTGGAAAACAAGACAGTAGTCAAGGGCCTGCTGAGCCGTCTGGATGGGAAGAGCATCAAACTTAGTGGATTTACTGACGTACTGAAGGTAAGGCTGAAATCATCGTGGTCCACAAAACCCCACGGTTAAACTTTGCTGGTCATGTTGCACCTGTATTTTGTACTTTCTTGGTTATTTTGGAGGCTATAGTGTGGTGCAGTTTAGTTGCATTGTGTTACAATGACGGATGGTTCTAAAAATGTGTCCACCCAATTTATATCAGTGTAGAGACAACATTTTAGAAACATCTAAGTATAATGTCACTAATAATAATAAAGTTAAATAGCACCACAAACTATAGCCTCCAAAACAAATCTTTAAACAGTTTTGACAAACACTGAACATTGTTATAATGGCAAAATTACAATTCTTATGACTTAATATGCTTTGCATATAATATCTGTATGTGATCATCTGATAATGTGTGCTGTCTGTACGTTGATAAAGGACAGTATCTTGTTGATTAGAAGCTGGAGACAACTTGTTTTGGAAATTAAAAGTACAGTCTGACCTGTGTTCTTATCCCACGGTGAGAACACTGAGCTGGAAAGACAAGAATGAGGGTTGGAGTTGACTTGATATCTTTTCTTATGCTGCTACGTGTTTATGGAGTTATAAGTATGTGACTGCATCGGCCCTTTGGGGTCAGGCTTTCATTATGCTTCTTGGTGAATGAACTCTGTCCTTTCAGCTGAAATAGGGGTAAACCCTGTGAATGTTGTACACCCCTGTTGGTGGACTTTCTGTGCACTCCTTTCAGTGAACTAGGCCTGCTTAGTGTATTCCACTCTGTGAACTCACACTTAGTGTATTTACTGTCTTTTCTTCTTTTTCTTTTATATTTGCTTAAATAAAATATCAAGACAACGATTTGTTGAATCATCTTTTATTTGCTCACTTCTCCAACAGTCCAAGTTTATTGCAGGACTGTTGTGGTAGACTGCATCAGTTAAATCTAGTTGTACCTAATACAACTGAGTGTATATGAACCCTTCTCTCCCCCTCTTTCCTCAGGTTCGTGCAGTAGAGAATAAGGTGGACTTCCCCACACGTCACGACTGGGACTCCTTCTTCCGTGACGCCAAGGACATGAATGAGACTGTGCCGGGAGAGAGGCCTGACACCATCCACCTGGAGGGACTTCCTTGCCGCTGGTTCAGCCAGAAGGACAGCCATTACCCAGACCGGCCCTCTGAAGAGGTCCTCATTGCTGTCTTCCAGACATTTGGCAAGGTGGTACATGTTTCTAAATTTAACATGAAATAAACCTGAATTCACGTTACGTTATTTGTTAGTTTGAAATAGTCTCACAAGGCTGTAAGACACAACTATCGTTATGTGGCTTTTGATGCAAATGTAACATATCATGCAGGACATTACTAGAGATCTATTTTTAATTTACTATAAACATATATTAGATATTACAGTATAGCAGTGCACATTTTGTAATGACCATGGGTTCTTTGGAGCACTAATCCTTAATGTAAGTGACATAATGAGGGGGTGGAAAGTCCCTGCTGGGTAGAGCTCAAACTGGTGGATTCTGCATGTATTTTGTTATCAAATAGCTGTGATTATATGCATAACGTTTAGATGATAGAACACTTGTGCACACTCCCTAGTGAATAATTGCAATAAATCACAAAGTAATGTGTATCATATTGTCACATCATTGACATTAAGAAATTCAGCCAAAAATTACATCATATTTGATTTTGTCAATATGCCACCTTTTTGATTGTAGGTACGAAATGTTGACATCCCCATGCTGGACCCGTACAGGGAGGAGATGCTGGACAAGAACTTCAACACATTCAGTTTTGGCGGTCACCTGAACTTTGAGGCGTATGTGCAGTACCAGGAGTACGGCGGCTTCACCAAGGCGATGGACACTCTGCGCAGCATGAAGCTGATGCTGAAAGGAGACGATGGAAAGGCAGTGGCCTGCAACATCAAGGTACTGCAGGCTCTAGTGGTTGTAAAGTACTGCACTATGCACAATAATATCTATATTAATTTTTCCTCCCAGAACTAAGGAAGTTTGCGTTGAGTTGATATCCCGTTTCCTAAAAGTTTCCCATTTCTGAGATTGAAATTGTCTGTAATTACACTTAAGTGGTTTGAGTTCCTAAATATGTTCAAACCCACATAGAGAAACAGATCACTTTAACAGGCTGAGTGTCGAGAAAACGTGAGTTTAAAATCATGATTAAGGTGTATAAAGGGTGAAGCTTGGAGCGAGTACAGTGCAGCGTGCAGCTATATTTCCTGCTGTAAAACTTGGTCCTCATTCATTTAGACGAGATTCCCATGTTGACAGTGGGATGTCAAAGCAGAGGGCTCTAGGCCAAAAAACAAAAAATGGCAAAACAATTTTAAATTTATCAACTTTTGCCACGACGCAATACGGTCATTGCAAGTTGGTGCATTGGCCAATCAAACACATACACTTACTTTGTAATATGAATAATGTATTTCTACTTTTTAAATCACCATTGTGAAGATAGAGATAAAATGATTGTCCCTGACTTTTCACACTTGAAAAATCCTTGATTGTAGCGTTATGAACCGCTATGCAGTGTTTGCATCTGTTAATGGATGTATTTCCCAAACTGGCCTTCCTGGATTATATTTCATTTTCCTTCTGATCCCCACAGACCAACTCACACCTTTGCAGTTCTTTTATCACATTGCTATTTGTGGTTGGGTTGACCGCTGAGGACATACAGGATCAGATCTGCATGCCTCTGTTTTGTGTGTGTGAAGCCACCAGTGAATTGCAACTGCTGTAGTGATGTTGCAGATAATGCAGATTTTAGCAATTAGATTGTGTTGTTCAGAGTAACACAGCAGCTTTAAGACCTTTCAGTGGAATGAGAATTAAAGCTGTGTAATCATTATTTCCAAGGTAATGAGGACAGGGGAGAGCCCGGTCTCTTAATTAACATAATAAAGTGCCACAATCTAAATAAGGGTCAAAGCAGCAAAGGAGAGTCTGAATAAAATAAATGTGGAACAAAATAAGATATTGTAAGGTGGATTTTTGGTTAAATTACATAAATACACAAAGAGAATGTGTTTTTAATCTCAGCAGCTGCCTGAACATGAAGGTTTTGTCTCGCTTGTGTATTATGTGAAGTATATAGAAAATGATGACCCTCAGAACCCTGCTGATGATCAGTATTGTACTGATTGAGATTTAACTAAGGCACTGTGGTAATCTGCAGGCAAATGATCATTACATTATCAAACCATCCACTGTGGAATACACTATCAATATCAGGCTGACCATCTGTTCTTCACTGCTCTGCCATGCCAGAATATAAACCTTCTTAAGTACGTATTGTTAGAAACATCAGAGAGCTGCATCTGACTTATTCATTATTTCACTCTCCACTTTGACAAGACATAGATCTAGAATACAACAGATTAGTTAAAATTGAAATAAAACCTCATGGGCACTCAAACAAATAAAGAAAATGAAGATGTTGCCGTAGTACTATGAAGACCATGAAAGTGCTTTCTGTTGAGCTGTGTATATGTGCATATGTGTTTTCCTCAGGTGGCCTTTGACACCAGCAAGCACCTGAGTGAGTTGGCTCTGAAGAGGAGGGGCCTGGAGAGGCTGAAATTACAGGAGCTGGAACGGCAGAGAGAGGAGCAGAAACGACGAGAGAAGGAAGAAGAGGAGCGGCGTAAGGAGGAGGAGAGGTATGATGGATCACAAAACGGAACTGGAAAGCCAGTGTTCATGTTGTGAATCAGGGCAGGGACCCCCAATGCAATGCAATCCGATGTTTGCTGAATTTGATTTTGCACTCGCTGTTGTACGATGCATTCACACACCACAGTTTGACAAGAGTTAATGGCAAAAAGTTACCAGTAATAACATCTTGACCAAAGACAACTTACCTTTTTTATTCAGGAAACTGAAGGAGCAGGAAGAGGAGGAGAAGGAGAGGAGAAAGGAGGAGAAGTTACGAAAGCGAGAGCAGAAGTTGCGGGAAAGAGAGGAGAGGAAGAACCTGAAGCGGGTGAGGCGGCAGCAGGAAGAGGAGCAGAAGAAGCTGCAGATGAAGATCGCCATGGAGGAAAGGAGGCTGCTGCTGGCTCAGCGCAACCTGGAATCCATACGGCTCATTGCTGAGCTGCTGGCCAGGGCCAAGGTGTGTGGCATGTACACAAAGATACACATACACCTCGAATCACACACACACACACATCCATCTGGTGTGTATTCACCATTTTGATTCCAATGCTGAGGTTTGTTTTTAATATTCAACATCAAAGAATACAGTACAGTTTACTGTGTCTGGATCAAAGATGTTGACGTTGGGGTTCATCTTTAAAAGATTAGTTTGACATTTGCTGAGAGTTGGATGAGAATATCGATACTACTCTTCTACTTGTCCATTAAATATGAAGGCAACAATCCAAGAAGTTACTGCTCCCAGCCAAGAGGTAGCCTGGCACATAAACCCCAACTTATTTTAACACGTCAGATTTTGTTTTGATTTTGTACAGACTAGGCAAACAAGATAAAACGTGAGAATTGGTGAGCTTTATAGGTGCTGCTAGGTGGTTGTGGCACCTTTTGGACAGAACCAGTTAGTTGTTTTATTAATTCAATACTGCTCAATAAAGAGCGAATGTGCTTTGGAGAGAATTACGTGGATGTCACTGAAATATTTTATATTAGACTAAAGTAGGTTAGAAAGTGTCTCGTCCTGATTGTCTAACCTGAATTTGGATTTTGCTGATGATGGTGTTTCTTTCCCCAAAAACTTATATTTGCTTACATTGTGTTCTCCTCTTCTTCAGGCCCTAAAGCAGCAGCAGCAGGAGAAAGAGAGGGCCGAACAGGAGGAACAGGAAAAGCAGGAGCAGGCTCGACAGAAGGAGGAACTGGCTCGTCTTCAGCAGCTGGAGGCCTGCCGCCGCAAGCAGGAGGAGGAACTCCGGAGGGTGGAGGTGGAGAAGGAGCGAGCGCTGGAGCTCCAGCGGCGAGAAAAGGAGCTAAGGGAGAAACTGCTTTGCAACCTGTTGAAGAAGAGCAGCGGTAAAACCACAAGACCTGCAGGCAGGCAGGACCAGGCTGGCCCTGTAACGAGCGAGGAGTCCTCTGATCCTGGTGGCAACGATGTGATGTTAGGCGTCCTGGGCCGGGTGAACGGAGTCAAGGCAGTTGAGAGCAAAGAGAAGCAGGTGTCCAAATCGAGTGTGCACGCTCAAGTTTTGGGGAAAAACAGAGCAACAGAGGAGAGGAGGGGAGGGGAAGACAGGAAGAAAGACCGGGAGGGAAGGAGGGAAGAGGCGGTGAGTGGCAGGTACAATAGGGAGCAAGCGAGGGACCGGGACCGCTCCCACAGAGAGACAAGCTCCTACAGCCGGGGGAGGAGGAGGCGCTCCCACAGCAGGAGGAGGAGGAGCTCCAGCCGCCGTAGGAGGAGCTCCAGTCGTCATCGAAGGAGCAACAGTCGCCACGGGAGCAGGAGGCGCAGCCACGGCAGCAAGAGCACAGGCTCGAGCCGGGACCGGAGCCGGAGCAGCAGCGGGAGGAGCTACAGCAGAGGGACGAGCCGCAGGCATAGTCACCGTAGATACAGCAGAGGCAGCTCCAGGAGCAGCAATAAAAGTAGAGACAGCCATTACAGTCGAAGGTACAAGAGACACAGCAACAGTAGAGACAGGAGCCACTCCAGACGACGCTAAGCTCATCAATATCATCCATTTATTGATTGGTATATTACCCATTTCTGGGCTTGCATCAAAAAAATTCCACAAGTTTCAGAAGAATAATAGACGTATGGTCCCATTTTAATTCCAAAGTAGGGTTGCTTTGCAAAAGTCAACAAATTTTAGATATTAAAAAAGTCCCATATAAAAGTAAAATCAACAGAACAGGTGGTACAGTGTTCCCTGTATGTGTAAGGCATGCACATTTTTGGAGTTGGTTCTAGGGAGCTGCTTTTACCTGTTTTTTTTTTTGTTGGTTTTGTTTTGATATTGTTGGACTGATGCTGGTGACAACTGTTTGTCAAATTCATATTGTGTTTACTTTTATCAATTTCATAGCATAAAACTAAAAAAATACTATTTGGTTTGATACTATTTTGGTTTCTAGAATATTATTGTGTGGAAGACATTTTATAACAACCCAAACATTAGAATAACAGGAATAAACATAATGGGGTATTAATATTTGATTCAAAGTTAGTGATCCATTATTGACTTTCTGATAGATTTCTTAATTAAAGGCTAACATCATAGGCTCGCTGTATGTGTTGATTGACACATTAGTCCTACTGTGAACCTCAAAGCCTGTTGATGACCTTCATTTTCTGCTAGCAAGTTGTCTTTGTGCATGAGTAACAGTGATCTGTAGAAAGTGTCAAGTACACAGGGACACATTGTGTTTTATCTTGACGTGGCACCAGTCTGCTCAGTTTCATGGCTGCCGTAGATTTGGAAGACTTTTAAGTGGACTACTGAACTAAAATGACTGTAATTGCATTTTATTATGGTTGTATTATGGTTTTATTACAAATGTGAAGTTTCCACAGACTACAAGAAACATACATGTTTAGTTTGGCTGACCTCAGACAGCCTAAAGTACTTATTGAAATACTGCTTCAGTATTGGCTGTGTTGCTGATGAGCAGCTCAGAAAAACGCACCACTGAATTCCACAACAGACTTGTCGTCGAGCTCAACCTAGCAGCACCATTTTTGATTTATCACCTGGTTTCAGCTGACGAAGACTGATTTTAGTTGTATTTAAATTTCTTAATGTTTGGAAAACTGTTGTTTTTAAAAGAAAGTGATTTGTTGATTGAGTTGTGTAAAGGCTTCATGTTGAAATGTTGATAGCATAATGACATAATGGACCCAGCTCAGCAAGCAGTGTACTTCCTCTTTCTTTGCCCTTATGGGAGTCTTGAATACAAGTGATGGATTTGTCCAGTTCTCTTCCCAAATCTGGGACAGAGTTAAATCATGGAATCAGGACCAACTTCTCCGATTCAAGTCAAACCAGCAGAGTACAAAGTAAAAATGTGATGTTGGTATATAACTTTCTGCTTTCGTGTTCACAACGTTTCTTTGGTAGTGACTGTTCTCTTAGCTGTGTTTCAGCTTTGGGGAAGTCAAGTCAAATTGTTTTGTTGACACTGCTACATCGACATTGTTACTTGTCAAGGCAAATTTGTTCCGTGTCCTGTATGCTCATGATCTACTAGAACATGTCTTGCATACACGTTTAAAATAAAAAAAAAGTTAAAAACTGAAATACATTGTTTTCTTTCATCCAAGATGTTCCAGTCAGTCATGTCACTATAATGAAGAGCTTCAAAACATCAGAAGTGTTAAAATAAAAGGTTTCCTACTCCAACACTATCTTAATCTCCACTGTGATCAACACAACTGTCATTGTGTTAAAAGTGCTTATCGTCAGTCACTGATTTACTGCTGATGGTGCCGTGATCTGATCAACTGTTCTCTTCTTACCTCTATATTAACTTACTTCTGCAGAACCTTAAATGAAGGATAAAGGTGACAACTTGCCAAACTCCAACTGTCATATCTCACCACTGGTTTAATGAAATGTGTGGATGAATAATTAATATTCAGACTAATTAGTGACTGTGTAATCTCATCAAGGCATGTGACGTGACTGTGGGTCATTAGCTCCGATGCTACCATTAGTCTCTCAGTGGCAATGCAATCTGGCCATATGGAAAAGAGATGGGGATCATTTCTTTAATAAGGTTTGGTTTTCCAGAAGTGTCAGTCACATTTTTGGGTCATGAAAACTGAAACACATGTCTGGTGTGAGAATACACTGAATGAAAGTCTCCATCCAAGTGTGTTTGAGTGGGAGTGATAATGAACAAGGCGGCAGTGTATTGCCACAGAGTTGTTTCTTTGTCCAATGCAGACTGAGCCCCTGCTCTAATCTGGGTTATCTGGCTGTAATCAGCTTAGCCCACTGCAGCTCTCACTGCTGCTGGGTGGGCACTTTCTGTGGCTGTAGTCTGGTTCTGTCTTCACTGCCACTCATACACACACCTGTTGAAGTGTCTCCGGAGTAGACCAAACTAGCAGGGAGGTTCACTTTGCATGTATAAGAGCACAAAGTCTTTTTGGGGACTTCTGCCCAAACTGTGGCCATGGCTGAACGTCACGAGAAGGGCTCGTCTGAGGAGGCGCCTGCTGCAGACATGTACCCCAGAAAGATACTGGAGTATATGGAAGGATTCCTCATCTCCAAGGTAATATACTCACCTTCTTGGGTCACATGCAGGGATGCAGCCCACCTTTCCTCAGTTTAATGTTATTCACGCTTGAGAGAGAACTGTTAATAGCATCAAACATATTAATGCCACAAGGATAAAGTCAGTAGAGAGATGTATGAATCAATTAATCAATCAACAGAAGTTTTTTAATTGTTAGAATTAGTGCTTGAGATCTTTTTTAAAGATGTCCACTCTGGAATATTGTGATGGGCATTTTTCTGATTTCATAGATTGAGAAATTAATCTTAATCTTAATTTTGAAATAAATGTATCATTAACTGCAGCCCTAAGTCTCCTAACAGAAAAAAAAGAAAGTATCAATATAATTTGTGAAAGTAAATTAGATTTGTGGTTCTATTTGTTGCCTTGTTACCCACTGCACGTCAGTTTACCACACTTTTTTTGTACTGGAACATCAGAGTAAACATGATCACCATCTACTGTATAACAGAGACTGGATGATGAAGCTTTAATTGAAATATCCCAGTAAATAGACAGTAAAACATTTGGATAGTAAATTAATACATCAGTCTTTTTAATCCTTTATTGTGCATGACAGCTACCTACTCGGCAGGGTGTAATGCTAAAGCATGAAGCAACACAACAAATGCACCACAACGGACACATGGACACACATTTGATCTTTCCATTAAGTTTGAGGCGCCACTATAGTGCTATCCTGCTCAGTGAAAATAGATCGTGCTATATGTGAATATTGATGTAATCTAATGAATCACACACTGCTTAAGCGCCGCATTCTGGCACATAAATGATCTCCATACTGTTCTACTCTGCTATATCTGCTCTGCTCTGCTTAATCTCTCTCTCTCTGTGACCCAGACGGTTTTCTCCTCCTGCGAGCTGGGTGTGTTTGATGTGTTGCTGGGCGCAGAGCGTCCCCTGTCTGCAGAGGAGATCAGTCAAGCGGTTGGAGCCAGTCTGGACGGCACACAGAGGCTGCTGGCTGCCTGCACCGGCCTGCAGCTCCTCAACACACACCAGGACAATGGACAAGGTCAGCACATACACACACATAAATACACGCACATATAAATAATGTAATAACTCCTTAATAGTCTGACAACTTGTCCCTATGAATGATTCTCCTTTTTTTTAAACATTGTTACAGTGCTACATAATAATTTTGTTTTGAAAAGCACATGATTGCGAGAAATACAGTAACTAAAATAGAATTGAAAAAGTTATCTTTTTAGTTACCAAAATGAAATTCTGCTTATGGTATTGATGTATTGCAATGGTTTTTTTAATATATTGTAAGCTTTTATTTAATTTCTGTCCATTTGTCATGTAATCAGATACTCATTACATTGTTGGTTGCTGCATAACCGCCTACATGTACACCTGCTCTTGTCTCAGTACGGTCTGTCTGTCTCCCACACAGACATCAAAGATCAAACTTTGTATTTATGCATCTCCTTCTCCTCCTCTGCCTCTCTCCCATCACCTGTTTCAGTGTTGTACAGTAATACAGAGCAGGCCAGTGTCTACCTGACCTGCTCCAGTCCTTTATCCCTCTACCAGTCCATCCAGTACAGCTCCAGAACAATCTACCTCTGCTGGCACTACCTGACCGATGCTGTCAGGTCAGTACTTCTACATTTATATTACCTGGTGTAAAACTGACTACATTGATGAGATTTGATAGATTTTGTTTTCTCCCCTTGTTGGGTAAATAGTCTTTGCTACTGTAAGATTATTTTGAATAAGAACATCTGTTAATAAAATTAAAATAAAATATTATTTTAAAACGTAACTTGGGGGCAAAAGAAATGCTACAGGGGGAGGCAAAGCAAAAGAATTGCCATAACTGCTTAAAAGATAGGTCAAGGTTAGCAGGATGTTATTCAATTAAATGAGCAAGCTAAGATTAAAAGCACACACAGGTGGGCGGTGAGAAGCGCAGGTTTGATTTGTAGCCTAAGGATGTGGATTCCCATCCTCCTCTTCTGTTTGAACAGTGTCTCAAGATGGATTTTAGTCTCATTGTTATGTCTGAGGGAGGACAGCCAGCAGCTCTCAGACAGCGTGACTGGATTCACTGTGGCTGATAAGTCAAGTCCATCTGTGAGAAACACTGAAAACAGATACTACCTAAAGAATAACGGCACCTAGATCTAAACGACTTGCATGGGAAACATGTACATTTACCTAAATTTGCCCTGATTGATTCTATCGACTGCTGTGGCAATCAGATGAATCTGAATCTGAAGCCGAAGCCAACATTAAACAGTGAGACAACCTAGATCCCACATTCTCATGTAGCAGATTTATCAAGTGAAAAATCATCATCAAGTCCCAAATACCCAACGCGTATATATAAAGCATTATATAATAACACTATATAATGTAGTTGTCATATTTCTTTCTGTTTCTAGAGAGGGAAAAAACCAGTATGAAAAGGCTTTTGGAGTCAGCTCGAAAGACCTGTTTCAGGCTCTCTACAGGTAAGGAGCTGTCTTTGTTGAACACAGACACACACACACACACACACACACACAGGTAGATCTAACACCAGCCTCGCTCATTTACATTCCATCCCCGTCTCTCCATCTTAAGCCTGTCACTCTCTCTTCTCTCTTCTCCCTAAAAAAACAGACTCGTGGGATTTATTAGGAGGCAGAGAGAGAGAAAATGTTAATACATTTCTATAGTGCTTTGGCAATATAGGTTTCTGATTTGTCACGCCAATAAAGCTTATTTGAATGTGAATTTGAGAGAGAGGGCAGTGATGTGAGGAAACTTGGAGCAAAGAGAGAGAAAGAGCGAGGGAACATATCTGCCACTGTCCTTGAGGTCTCGAGTGTTTATAGTTTCTAGTGCCCACAGTTTTAACGCTTCACTGCTCTGCTGGTCAGCAGTTTTCAGCGCTCACGCTGAAAGTTTCACACTTTGTTCGCTAATAGATTTAGATCAGCCTGCCCCGACTGTAGAACACTGCCAGTCCCACAGGAGCCGAGACTGTCAAATCTGAAACACTGTGGAATATAATTTTATGATTTGCAAAACCATTGTAATTTGATGTAAGGGGGTCTGATGCACACAAATGGAAGATGAAACCGATGTTAAAATGCCAATGTCCTTTATTATCTGACATCTGAATGTACCAATACCAATGTGCAGATGAATTAGTGTTCCTGAACACACACAACTTCAGCAGAAGTAGAAACGTTTTTTTGCATGTTTCTGTATGTTGCTGGTCGTTGGGATTATTGTTGTTGCATTATCTCTGTGTTTGCCACTTTTGATTGATATTTGTTCTCACATTCTTTAGAGAAGCAGCGGATGATCTCACAGAAACTGCCTTATTCAAAATAAAACTATGCTTGAAAAATGAGAATATTCAGAATATGATCCATGCACACCAAACGTAATTCACACTTGTGCAGATGTAATATGGAATTCAGCTTTAATTAATTGAAAATGAAAATATGCTAAGAGAAAAAATGTCAACACCTGCGCACAATTGATTTAATGTGGAGTAGCAGTTGTTTGTCCCCGCTGATTTCCCCTGTGAATACTGTGGGTAAATTAGGAAGGGGAAACAACCACTAAAGTCATTCACCGCATTCCTGGAGCGCTTTAGCAGGAGCAAAGCAGCAAAAGCTGGCTGGATGACTCAGACTCCTGTTTACTCATCGCCATTTAACCAGCCGTGTACTGCACCTGAATAATTTACAGCCGAGTCCCGTCTACAGCTTGAATTCTCACACTCGAGAAGGCAGAAAAGATTTGGACTGAGCAAGGATGTAGAGAGGTTTTGAGATTTCAAAAAATATACAAGAGATTACATAGTCCTTTCCTCCAGAGGAGTTCCTCTCTCTCAAACATAATAAGGGGTTTGATACTGAAATGGTTGTAATGCTTTGATGTGAATTCCTTGAGTGTCCATTAAAATCATTAAAACTAGAGCAGGAAATACAGAAGTAAACATGTCATGTGAAAAATGTTGTCCATTGAAACATAATGACATGATATTTACGATGTTTACTTGCGTCTCATACGTGAGTGGATACTTTAAGTTTACATATCTGAACATGTAAAGAACACAATCCTGGTTACAAACCTGGATAATATTTTATTCTGGTCATGAAACCTGGGTTATCCTAATGCTGTAAAATGCACACTGTGTAGAACTGTACACAATACTTTGAGACGAACTTGAAAATGTTCCTCTTTAGCACCCTCCTGTGGTAGCACCAAGAAAGAAACAGTGAAAGAGACAGAGCTGAGCCCAGGACACTGACATTAATTGGCAGAAAGGAGGGAGTTTTCAATGGCATTGTCAGTTTCTTTCTACAAACAAAGAGAAAGCAATGTCGTTAAGATTCAATACATTTCCATAAATGTTCATTTTCCAAGATGTCACTGGAAGTGTCCCAGCAGCTGGGAGTAGCTTCTCCGTTGAATGGCAGGACAATAGCGTCCATTAACAGCACAAATTTAGTATACATACTTTAAAAATATAATAAACTTTGACACTTTTTTCCAGAGTGAACATGCTACACACTCAAAAATCTAGACACTAGTCAAAGTGGATCATACTTTAACTGATACTATAATAAGTCAGCCTTTTCTTCTATAATTGCTAACAAGATGGAGGTGCTAAAGCAACAAGACAGCGGTAAAACACAGCAGTGATCAGCCAGCCATGAGCCATAACTCTGACAGTTGGTACAGATGTGACAGAGACCTGCGGGGATGTTGAGAAGTACAAGGCATGACTTTGCAGAGAGCAGACAGGTCATAAACCATGATGATGTTATAATGATGTGTACAAGGACAGAGCTCTTTCCCTCAGTATGATTGGAGACAGGATGTCATGGTTTGCATGTAAACGTACTCAATCGGGGACAAAAAGGGCTGCAGATGTTATCGTTGGGGGCATTCAATAACTTATGTTCGGAATGTTCTCAAATGAAAGCTGACAGTCTGCTGTTGGGCCTTACAGTCAGTTCATCTTTTCACATCCAATGTAATCAGTCTGAAGCCGCAACAATGAGTCATCCTCCAGTCTTCTGGAGGTCACAGCGTTGTCTTAAGTTGGTGAATGTATCAGATGGCCGATCACTTTGCTACACTAATAAAGTTTGGATAAATACTATTCTAGTGTTACAGAACAGAGGATAGTGTGTGTGTGTGTGTGTGTGTGTGTAGGCCCATGGCAGGGCAGAGTGTTGAGGGTGATGAGGTGGAGATTCCTCAGAGCAGCAGCAGTCACCACAGGCTCTTCTATTCTGCTGCACCCTGTCTCTCTCTCTCTCTCTCTCTCTCTCTCTCTCTCTCTCTCTCTCTCACACACACACACAGACACAAACACACTGTGTCGCCACAGGGAGAATTTTTTTGTGGATGAGGAGAGGCACAGTGTGTGTGTGTGTGTGCGCGCTGTGTGTGTGTTTATTGTGGACATCCCCTTAGATGACAGCTTACAGGAAATGATAAAGAAAGTTTTGCTTCAATGCAGCGAGACATGAGATGAAAAAGAGGCAGTGATGAGATGACTAACTGTTTTTTCTGTGTGTGTTTGTGTGTGTAGGTCTGATGAGGAGATGGTGAAGTTTATGCAGTTAATGAACTCCATCTGGAACATCTGTGGTAGAGATGTGGTCACGGCCTTCGACCTTTCACCTTTCAAGGTCATCTGCGATCTTGGAGGTAAGTGTGTGTGTGTGTATGTGCGTGTGTGTGTGCACGCGTGTTCATCAAGTCAACATATTTCATTTCCATAAGGTTGTGGGTTCACAGTCATTAACATATACAACTGATGGTGTGTTAATTGAGAGATAGCTGGCTCAGCCGCACACACATATTAAAACAGTACTGTGTGTGTGTGTGCGCACAAAACTGCACAACACACACAATCAACTGTGACCTTTATTATAACCCCACCGTGTTAATGACTCTTAGTAAATCAGTCAAGCTTCCCAACACACAACTCAAAGTCACCGCCACCTGGAGTTTCAGTGTGAGAGTTGATGTTTCACTGTTGCCAAGTGAAAACATCTGTTAGAAAAATGTCATTTATGATGTTAAAGTCGGCCTTCAGAGCTGAACACATGGCATTGATACTATTGCTACTGTATAAATAGCTATAAATAGATCTAAAAGTGAATATTTTTAATTCAGGGGTTTGTGCAGCCTAACAAGTAAGTAGTTAACAGAACAAAATACTTGTTAACCTAACAAGACGGTGTTCCAAAAACTGAAATAAATCTAACCATCACCCTTTCCAACACAGACGAGTACTTCCATTTGACAGCAAAGCTTAGTTTAGCTTCTCTGAGTCACCCCTCAGTTTTTGTCACTGGCATATTTTTCTGGATATAGTTTTTTTTTATTATTTGTTAAAAAACTAAATACATTCAAATAGTAATTTGATTGAATACCATAATGGTCCAGGAATTATTGTTAGCCACAGTTGACATGAATGACAAATCAACATGTTATACTCATACATTTGTTTGAAAGGTGGAACAGAAAGTTGGCAATAAAAACACTTGAGCTGTGTGCTCTTCTACACTGAGAACAAAATAAGTGTTCACACACTGCTGGAGGCGACACAGCAGAGGTTTAACCTGCTGAGACCAAGTAAAGTATCCAGCCATGTCTAACACAACAGTCTATTTATTTGACCCTTCTTCTTCCCAGATTATAGGAATACATGATTTTGTAGTCAACCCAAAGAATAAAGAAATGTATCTGGAAACAGCATTTTCTCTGTGTCATTAATATTATTTCTAATTGGTTTAATGTGATTTTGCATTGCCTGATCCTGATGTTAATGTTTTAGCACCAGATTTTGAAGCATACAAGAAATGCCAATAAATAAGAAGGGAAAACATAACGTAACCCCTGCTTTCTGCAGACTAATGTAGCTTTTGTTGTCTCCAGTCATGTACTCCTAAATCAGCCATGAATAGTGATGGATAATAATAACGTTGTTTCTAAGAATAAATGTTAAGTCTGTGGCTCTGTCCACATTCAAGACTATACTTACTGATAATCATTCACATGATCCAATGCATTATTCATGAAAACCTAAATCTTTGTTTTGCAGTATTCTTAGTTTAACATTTAAATGGGTAAAATAGCCTCAACATTTATCAAGAAAAAGAAGTTAGTAGTTAAAGTGAGTCTTCAGTTTACCTCTATTTTAATGATTTAAAAACTACAAGATTTGGACTCAGCCAGGCAAAGAAACAGCAAACGACTCGCTGTACCAGCACTAGTTGACACCCATGGGTGGCCACCTCCTGTGTGTGGCACCTCAGCCGACCACACAGGGGAGCTGTGAAGCCACTAAAAGCACACAGGCTCCTACACACGCGTGCAGACACAGACACGCGTCCCAGGCGGACGCTCTTCCTGTCTTTTCCTCCCTCTCCCTTGTGACTTTTCTCGCCACGGGCCTGTGTGTTCATGTTTATGGATTAAGGTGCACCACTGAAAAAAAGAGTGTGGACAGCAGGAGTGTGAAGGGAGTTACTGCAGAGTCCCATTATGACTCGGTCTCTCACACAGCATCTGTTGTGTCTGCACGTACCTGCTGCTCAGGTGCTCTTTCTGTCCAACTTTCTGCCAGCTGACTCTAATCCAAAATCAGTCCTCAGTCCTCAAGTCTTTCTCAATTATATGCTTATGGTGGTTTGCTTTATACGCCCTTCACCTAGATTTATTTATTTGACATTTAACACACATTTCAATTCCATGTTTTGTTTGAAAACAAATAATTAACTTAAAGGTTAGTGCAACTCTAATCAAATCATACGTGCGAGTTCTGAATAAGTATTTTTTTTATGTTATCGGCCATCTGCATCATGTTTCTACAAGTAACAAACACAATCATGGAAAAAAAGTCATTACACTGCAATGAAAGAATACTCTAAATATATGCATTCAAAATTTGTCATAGTAAGAGTAAACAATGTTTTGAGAGGTTCACTGGGTAATTTCGTTATATTATGAGAGTTTAATCTACAGGAATCATTAGCAATATAGAAATCGTTATTTGTTTTGCAGGTAAGAATCTATTTAGATTCAGTTTTACTGCTGTTCACAAACGTTGCTGCTGTAAACTTTTAACAGCATCAAAATAAGGTATCGTACATTTCACAAGGTTTTGTTGGCTGTCTAGTTTTACAGCCTGCGATAATAATAAAAACTGTCACTCATTTTGATCATGTGGTTAATTTTGGATCAAGCTCTGAAAATGCTGGATCCTACACTTTTCCCACAATGCAACTCAACAGCATATTTCATTAGACGACCCTCCCTGCGGTAAACGCCCACGTCTGTCAAGTGTCAAGTGCAAGCTTATGGGGCTACAAGCTGAGATATCTCTGATCGTGTGTGTGTAAAATCAATGGAGTTCCCCTTCAGTAGTTCCTCCACACAGTTGAATAAGCTGGATGCTGACGTAGTTAGTCACCAGTATCCAGTTGCTGACACACTGCAGATGGAGACTCTACACAACCAGTATTCTAAGAGATTTATCCAGAACAAAACACAGTACTGATTTTTATAAAACTGCAGAAATACCCACACATACTCGTAGTGTTGTTGAATTAACAATGATTTTTTCCCCCCCGTTTTGTTTTTTTGAATTAAATGGTCAGATAACATACAGATAAAGTAATTAGACAGGAACGAACATCCTAATCTCCAACAAATATAGCACACTGTAACAATCACAAATGCCCATCAAAGGATTTCATTAACAAACTGAGGCAGCCAGGTTAGCTCGGGGTCCTGTACAGCGTGTTGTGTTTGGTTTTGCTCCTCCTTGCTGCTCTTTGATTTTTCTCCTCTGCTGACCCCTGTTTGATGTAAGTGCCAAAGAGTAGGTGTGTGTGTGTGTGTGAAAAAGAGAAAGCCATGTAAGAATACAGAGTAGCAGCAGGTCATGTTAGGAGGAAGGCACTACTGGGCTTGACAGTCTGCCCTGCATACACACGCACGCACACTCACCTAAATTTGGTTGGCTGCATAGGTTTGTCAAATTGAGATCCTTTGATCCTGTATTCCACCTCAATGCTTTTCCATCACTCTTACCATTCATACATTCTTCATCTATGTCTTTCTCTCTCACTCCGTTTTAGATTCAGATTGCTCTATGAAGCATGAACGCTAATAATAATGCTGTCAAAGCATCAAGTTGAAATATATTTTAACATTAAATCCCTGTTTCTGTCCGTGTGTGTGCGTGTGGTTTTGTGTGGTAATTTAATTCCCTTATTTTCCACTCAAATCATCAGGTCTGACCTCTGCCCTACAAGTTACAGCACTCTCTATGGAGACAGTAAGCAGAACAAGAGCCTGTGAGCATTCCTGCAGCTCTGTGTGGCTGAGCTAAATGCTAAGTACGCTAACGTGCGCACACTGATAATACCAGCAACTAGAAGTCGTCCACAGGGGATCATCAATGTCTGTGCCAAATTTTGCTGCAATCAAACCGATGGTTATTGAGATGTTTCAATAAAAAAATATTTTGCTGTGTCCCAAACCGCGTACTTACATACTCGAACTTAGTATTTTGAGTGCATGAGTGCGTTGACACTGGTAAGTATGGCAGAATGCAGTGTACTATAAATACCCGGATGATGTACCCAAAATAGCCAGAAGTTTGAGTGTTGATGGCTACATATTTCTCACCATCAACGGTCGCCATCTTGGCTAATTAGCGGAAGGAGAGGACCACCAACGTATGAAAACGGCGGGCGCAGTTAAAAGTAAAAGTACGTTCATTTTTCATTCATTTTTATTATAAACGAATTTAAGTTAAGTGAGCAAATAAGATTGCAGATATTTTGGTGTGCGGCAATCAAAGGAAAATGTTGGCGATAAAGCAGCGCACGGCTGCAATCCACCATTAAAATGAAAAGGAAGCAGACGCGGTTAAAAGTTGCAATCGTCATTTCCGGTAAGCGCACAAACGCAGCATCCCTGTGAGACAAAACTACCTGTCAAAATGAACGCACTACACAAGTCAGTACAAAGTGTACACAGTATACTGCATTAAGTGTACCAATGGAAGGATGGACACAACGTATGTCAATCTCATGGTGGCTTTAGAGGAAAAACATCAAGGGATCACCAAAGTCAGTAGGATTAATTCCCTGGGGAACATGAATGTCTGCACCACATTTCGTGGCAATCCCCCCAAAAGTTGTCAAGATATTTCAGTGTGGACCAAAGTGGTGGAACCACTACCAGTGAACAGACCGACATTGCCATCCCTAGAGTAATGCTGTTAGCGTGGCTAATAACGAGGCTTTTCAAATCTATTTAAATGTGAAGGTTCATTTACAAATGCAGCGTCAAATTGCAAAAACAGTCAAATTGTGTTTGCTGTTCCTTAGATTAGATTCTTTAGTAGGATTCCTAGACAGCAGGTTCTGCCCTGTTTCTGTATAAAGCATCAGTCACTCTCAATTCAGTTCAATTCAGTCTGCTTTATTGGCATGAATTTTAGATGAACCATATTCCCAAAGCTGCCACATACAACTGAATACAAATCATGCATATAAATAATGGGTACATACCTGAAAGCACTTGTTCCACTCGTATGACTGTGTGTTTGTGTGCATGGTGTGGTGTGATGCACTACCTTGTTAATGAAGACGGTGTGTATTTTTATTACATTATATTATATCATATTATACATTTTGCTGTAACTAAGTGCAATTTTCTCTCTCTCTCTCTCTTTAGGCTGCAGTGGCGCATTAGCCAAGCAGTGCACGTCAGCCTACCCAGAATGCACTGTGATGATCTTTGACCTCCCCAAGGTGGTGCGTACGTCGAGGGAACACTTTGTCACCGAGGCCGACCAGAGGATAAGCTTCCACGAAGGTAACGTCATCACGATGGGCGAAATCACTTGACATTTCTAATCATATACAGCAAGTTCAAGTGCAGGGTTTAACACGCAAACATACACACACGCACACACACACACACACACACACACACACTCTCACACACTGCGTTGGTGTTTTTGAAAGTTTAAAGCATATCCCAACATTGTTTTTGAAAGCTAAACTATTGCTATTATTTTAGGACATGATTTCAAAGGTACATAGGTTTAACTGCAATTCAGTTCCATGTGTGTACAGTTAATATACAAAGTACAACTGATCAGAAAATGAACTCCGAATAAGACACTGTTGATGCTGTCACCGTGCTCCCACTGAGATCCTCCTGTTGGACTGAAAATCTTGTTTACAAAACTGCCAATTTATACCCTACGCTTTGTTGTGTAGGCTTGCCAGCGCAGCAGCTAAGGTGGAAATCTTAAAAACTCAGAGCCAAAATCAATTATTAATTAATAAACAGCAGCTGTGGTGTGGTGGTAGTCAAGTCTTAACTAGTGAAGGTGAGCGAACCACTTGAAATCAATACATTTTTTTCCCCCATTATTAGATCACCGCTGAACATTAGACAGCTGGAAATATGTCGTTAGGTCAAGTGCTTCTGACACAATTTGATTACAACAGACATCCCCCTTGTATTAATTGTGTTTGAGCATGTAAACCACTAACATAATCACTGTCTTATTACTGGAAGGCTTGTCAAGAGAATTAATAATTACGAGAAATAATGAAATAAAATATAGCAGTGTCATAAACTCTCAGTGCATTTTAATTGTGCGTGTGTGTGTGTGTGTGTTTGTGTTTAGGGGACTTCTTCAAAGACCCCCTGCCAGAGGCTGACCTCTACGTCCTCGCCAGAATCCTCCACGACTGGACCGACGAAAGCTGCATAGAGCTACTCAGTAGAGTCCACAAAGCCTGCAAACCAGGTCTGTGTGTGTGTGTGTGAAAAAGATGAGTACTTTTTTTTTCTCCCCTGCTTGAAATTAGATGGCAGATTGTATCCCACAATGCAGCTGATCCCAGAAAAATCTGTCCTTCTGACTTTGATCAAAGACAGACACGCACACACACAAAAGCAGCAGGCGCCATCAGGAGTGGGAAAACCGTGTCATGTGTTTTTGTCTGTGTATCTCTGTTTGTGTGTGCGTGTGTAAATAAGAGGAAGGGAGAAAAACAAACCAAAAATAAAGAAGGGAAGCCTAAACTTACTGGACAGAGAATACAACCTGTCGAAGCAGGAAGTAGCGTCTCAGTGGAGGCCCACAGCTGACCTTTTCAGCAGCAGACATTTTGACTTGTTACAGCAGGAAGAGCACAGGTGTTACTAATAACATTAATGATGTCTCCGTTCCAGCAGTTACTGCAGTGCAGCGCAGCAGTTAACAAAGGCATTAGTTACACCTGTGTTTGACATTGCAAGATGTCCGCTATGAAAAAGTTCTATAAGAAGCTTTATTCATTCTGAAGAACAGTAAAGTCATGACCGTAAACATAAACATTACTATTATTGCTGTACTTTTTCAAACTAACTTAATGGAATGATAGAATATGGTTGTCTGTCTTGTTAACTAGATGAGTGTACACAACAATCCAAACCCCAATTCAATTCAATTTTATTTAGATAGCGCCATATCATAACAAAGTTATCTCAGGGCACTCTTTCGCATGGAGCAGGTCGAGACCAAGGCAACAATGGCAAGGAAAAACTCGGTTGA
>JAVQJL010023037.1:0-16394 GCA_036024295.1 Nannoperca obscura | reverse complement strand
CTTTATATAATGTTGTTTTATCTAGTTCCCTTTGACTGTTTCTTGTCATTAGATTTTATATATTTACTCTACTTTTGTTGTTTTTATATATGTAAGACACTCTTGTCAATTCTTTTTTTGTTTCTTGTCATGTATGATTCTGTTTTTCCTGAAGCACATTGAGTCTACCGCTGTTGTATGAAATGTGCTATATAAATAAACTTGACTTGACTTAAAGACATGCAGAACACCAGAAAAGGTTTGGACTTGCAACTACTCCATTTACATGTTCTCATTTCTCTTGAATAAACGGCTCCTTTCTCTTTTTCTTTGTGTTACCATTGATCCATTTGAGAAGGCTCCCTTTTCTATGTGGATAGAAATAATACAATACAGATTGTTTCTTGGTCATATGACACTGTGAAAAGTTCATACAGAGTACAACAAATCACAATATTCCTGCAGTACAAGTTGAAGGCAGAATGTGAGCCCCTCCAAGACTAACAGAGAGAGTGTTTTGGAAGAACAGTGTCACATCAGACCTAATTTACAGGGATCCATCTGAGAGGAAAAGCGAGATGGATGATGTGGCTGAGGTAAGGTTATCACTGAGGACAATTAAACATTGGACACTGCAATGTCAGAGAACTGTGTACTGTACTGGCACAGCTCCTCCAGGTCATATGCCTTCAGAATATTTGCAGTGATCTTCAGTCTTAATAACACTGATCTAGTTTACAATGCAGTAGCTTCTTGAAACACAAATTTCATTTTTATTTAGTTTTTTTTAATGTCAAAAACGTATAAAAACCTCTTGTAGCATTGCCATGTATATTTTTTAGAATGTTACATGAGGAAATAGAATTACTGAAAAAGAGAAAACTCGTGATGATCCCCATTGTCTGTGGTTGAAAGTGATGTTTCCAGTGAGTAGATGCGTATAATCATGTTCACCAGGCTTTTGGTTTTATTGCATCAGATAAGAGTCAAATAAGATTTGAAAGGTGATAGCAACTCATTGTGGCTGCGAAACTAAATGTCTTTTGTTATCATCCCCTTTTCTTTGTGCTTTGTTGTTGTCTGTCCTAGGATCTTCTGACAGTATTAAAATTCAGTTGCTGCCATCTAATCTGTACCAAGAAGATGAACTGAATTGTGAGGTGCTTGTGTTCTTCTATCATACTGTTATATCATAATGTTTCTTTCATTTTCTTTCTGTTTCCTTTGATAGAGGCAAGGAAATGGTTAAATAAAACCTATTTTTTTGCCAGTATCAAGTCAAACCTACTAGTATCATTATTTGCAATCTTGCAGCAGCGTCAGTCTGTTAGGAATGTTCAACTTCATTTGCAACCCCACTGAAATGTGACTACGAATGTTTTTAGTCAACGGAATCCCATTTTGTTTCAGTTTGCATTATCGCACAATAAACAATGAGTATATGAAAACCACTATGACACATGACACAAGAACTCAGCACAGGCTATGTCAACCTCATTGAGGTAAACAAAGATAACAATCAGAATATTCCAACCTACTAGACCTCCTGGTGTCTAAGAAGAAAATATGCCCCTCAGAACTAGAATCTGGTTTATTGCCAAGTTTCACATACAAGAAATCTGCTTTTGTATTTTGCTGCATAACAGTAAGAAGAAAAAAACAAGTTCTGCAAAAGTCAAGAATCATTAACAGAAAATAGAAACATTTACAGTATAAAATATGTAAAGTATATGCTATTAAAATCAAAAGAGCTGTACAGTGTTTGAATTGAAGAGCTACAAACGTGCAAATTATTGACCAAGGAATATGCAAAAGTTCACAATATAAACTATATATAAACTATGAAGAATATGTGTCCAATCCTAAGGTTGAGAAACTTTGGGTTAGAATAAATGGTTGACCTCTGTCTTAAATTTGTTATTGCATCAATTAATCAATTTCAATTAATCAGACAATTTCTGAGTAAAGTTTAAATTGATGTCTTGTGAGACCTTCTCCTGCAGGGGTCACTGTTTCATCACCAAATAAATGTGACTACACAGACCCTGTTTTTTTTCATGTCCCGCCTCTCCACCACCTTTACTAAGCTTGATTCAAGGATAATACAGGCATTCGTTCCTTATCTCAATAGGAAAGTTGTATGTGTGTTTTCGGGGACTCATTAAGCGGCAAACTTTGAAAAGACATTTCCTGCTCTTTTATAAATATTTTTATTAATTGATCATCCCCACATTCCTGACTACCAGTGCCACCTAAAGTGTGTGCAGCATATGGTTTACACTGTAAGTGGGTTATACACTTAATGCATAATGGAACTGTTAAAGAAACTAGGCTGTTGATTTGTATTATGCTCTCATATCTCTCTTTGACAATGTATGTATGGGTGATTATTTGTTTACACAGTACAGGACATTCATTCTAGCACAGCTAATGGCATGGAATCAACGTAGCCACACTTTTAAACATGTGGTGACCATTTTGCTAAAATAATTGAGCCATTAAGCTATTTGAGTCGCAGAGTTGTTAGTGCTCCTGTGATAAATGACAAAGCTTTGAGGCATTCTTTCCTCTGTGTTCATCTGCAATATGCAAGATCTCTGTCAACCCAAAAGCTAAAGGTAAACATACTTTGTTCTCATTTTGTGTGGTCCCCTGAGAACTAAAACATCCTTACAATTTAACTTCTGCATTTAGACAATGTGAAAAGGCCAGGTCAAAAAAGCAAGCATTATGTATGCATACCAGCAAGTATTTGAGCAGAGTCTTATGGCGCCTGTAAACTGAGTAGAGCTGCAGATACATCATTAGAGAAGTTGATCTCACACTTCAACAAAGGTCTGACTGACTTTGATATTAAACCATTTTTGTGTGTCTTAGCAGATTTGAGGTCACATTAATGAACCTCTGGCAGCTGAAATATCCAAGATTTAGAAATATTAAAGTTATACTCCACTCCAAGTATATAACCCTCTGTAGGCTTGAGGAAGGAAGCAGTCAAATCTCAGAAAAAAAGACAGTGGATTTAAGATTAAGATTAGTTAAGATTTGTCTTAACACTCATATATAGGCATAATCCTTGTCTTCTGTCCATCAGTATCTTCAGTATAGTTTTAATTTTATGCTTTTACTTCACTTCACCTCAATGCCTGCCTGAATCCTCTGTGATGAAATTAATTAAAAGATTGATTTGGTCCCCAAATTGCAAGCTTTGGATGAAACAATTGTGCTCCCAAGCATACTAAAGAAAATTAAACCACTTGCCATTAATGACAAGGCCTGACCTTTATCTTTCCTTAATTTGAAGTAGCCGTTCTCATCAAGATGGCATTTTTCAGCTTGAAATGACCTTTCATTATCTTTCCATTGTAGGGTAATGTCATACAGTATAGTGTCCATTGTCTAACTGTCACAACTGGGTGTATTAACTGTAACTCTAGGATGGTGACTTTCAATACATAGAAACAGAACTCTCCTCTGATGGTAATGTGATCTTTAATGCTGTTCATAAATGCAGAATTTCTTTACACGAGAAAAACATGGCAGGTCCATACTTACTGTAGACAATCAAAGAACCTCCAACCAGCATCCAAGTTTTGATTAGATATTCCATCAAGCTTGCTGAAATCAGAACAAAGTAGTCATGTGGAGATGTCTGTGTTTATTAAATCCCAATCAAAGCAGCTGGATCTGAGCTCCTGATAGATCGCAGTTTATTTTTGAAAAACAAATCTCACACGATTGTTAGGAGAGGGACTGTCAGATTCCTTCCTATCTGCCAGTTTGTTTTGGCATTCAATACTATTTTAGAAAAGCTGGTTATTAAACTCTTGGAGTGTGTGAGACATAATATACCCACATGTGAGAGCTGAAGTGCCCTCTTTTCACTCCAGTAGCAGACATACCACACATCTGGATCCCATCCCCCTGTAAGGGAAAGCCAATCATCACATACCTGAGCAAACACTCTTGACTTTCTTGGGATTCAGCAATGGAGAGGTTCAAGTCTTAATTATCGCACCCATTTGTCAGAAGCGTAAAGATTTTCATAGGTATGGTCCAAACTCTGACATTATATAGAGATTCTGGAGTAAAGCAAGCACATTTTGAAAGATATTTGGCTTCCTAAAGAATACTGATAATGTGCAGCAAAGTGCATCTTGAGTATGAAACGGAAAATTTTGAGGAATAAGATGATCACTTCCTTTATAACATAGCCTGGTGCACGTCATAGTCCAGATCATAGACTATTGCTTATTTAACCTGAACACAATCTGTCCCTACTTTTTCTGCTTCAGTGTTCACCCTCTAATGTTCATCAGAGCCACACATTTGCCTCAAATCCCTGCTGGGACTGTACAAGCACAGGATGGAGAACTCTTTATCTAAAGTGTGTTTGCTTTTAACAGAATTCTCCCAGTTTTTTCCTCATTTGATTTTCCACTCTTTTTCATCCGTGTTGCACCAAATGTATTTTAGACACGGAAACAGGGAAGGTAACAGTGCAGAAAATTGAGAGCAGATTTCCTTTTTGCATTTTAAGTTTGCCTGTGATGCATATAAGCTCCTTGTAATGCCTCGTTGCCAGCAAACACAAGCTAATTCCATTTTCCTTCCTTTTGCTAGAGCTAATTTAATAAAAATATATTTATAAACCCTGGAGGATAGAGACATCTTTTCAATTGTAAATAACTGAAGAAAATGAAAGATATATATTATTTAGGTCAAAACAAAGGGGACAAATGCAGTTGCCAGCACTACAGTTAATGCTTAATGCTAGTGATGCATTCAGTGGTTACATTCTCATTTCTATTCAGAATCCAATGAGGCTGAATCCTAAACCTGCTTACTGGATCCTGGAATCAGAGCCATACCTGCCATTGAGGTTCTGTGAATTTGTGGGGTTTACATAGTCCAACTACAAACACATGGTGGGTATTTTTATTAAGGTTATTCTCGTATTTTTTACTCAATATGTTTGAAGGTTTCTGAGCGACGTCATCGTCAGATGAGTGCGCAAGCAGGGGAGTAGAAAACCAACCAGGCTGACTGAGCACCAAGAAAGAGATTAACATTAGAAGTTATGTTTGTGCCATAAACTGCCTGCATTGCAATTAATTTCACTAATTCAATCAACAGTTGTAATCATACAACCATCTTGATGACGTGAACGCTCGCAAGTCGTTAACATGGGAATCTCTTTCATCTCTACTGTGAATGTGGCATTAGTAGCCTATTTTTAAAATCTTGGCTACTGCCCTGCCTGGCATAGAGGGGTCAACAGGCTGGAAAACACAGTGTTAATCACTGATATTCATCAATCCACCTCACATGCATGGACTTAGATGAGAAAAACCATACACACACCATATTGTACTCCAGGGACACTGTGATGATGGCTGCACTCTGTTGATTTAAATTCTGTGTATGTTGGTGTGTCAGTGTCAAAAACACATGCACCTGCTTCACAGCAACGTACTGAAAGCACAAATAGAGTTTGTAGCGCCGGGACGTGCTGCTTCTCACAGCTCTGTGGTGACAGGCAGCTATTCTGTCAGCCACAGACAATGTAGCAGCAGCTTTTGGATTAGTCTTGTGATTGCAGTGGCAGCAGGTGTGCTGACCTGGAGTGGGTGGTGTTGATGGCCATAGAGACGACCTGCCTGGAACAATCGCTATCTGATGGAAGTTGTGGCAGCTGCTACAACAGTATATTTCATGGAGGAAAAATCAAATCAAATCTCTGATCTCTGAATGAAGTCTGGATGTGTATTATGAATGTGTGTGTTTGTGTTAGCCTTGAGATGACCTATCTGTGCTTTCAAATCAGTGTAATCAGTGTATGCTGTGTATATTGGCTTTTGACTGCCCCCCCCCCCAACATAAAATGCAATTTTGTCATAACTTATCTGTGTGTGAAAACATTTCCTACCACTAAATGTTTAAGGGTCTCCTCTCCTCATTAGCATCTCTTATCGGCCCACCCAGCCAACAGTAATCAGTTAAGATCAGTGGAGGCAGGAAGAGTGAGGGATGAAGGGAAGAGGCGGCGGGTAAACTTCCTGTGGAATGTGCCTTCTTTTCTCCAGCAAAGGGTGGAGTGCTCCTTACAAACAGAAGAGGGGAGCATCTTACCCTATTTCTTTTTTTAAATTATTTGTGGTCACAACACACTAAACAAGAATGCTTCCCTGTGTTAGTAAACAGAGAGATAGACATTTCGAGATAAACCTTTTTGCAGGAATGAGGAAATGACCTTGTGATACCAAAGCCTTAAGAGATGCCATGTCAGATGATTCATTTTATTTCAAAAGGCTCATTTTATGATGTATTTAAAATATTCTTTGGTCAGAGTTGGCTGCCAATTGGAGCACCAGATCTATGTCAATCACGGCTTGATTTGTGAAGCCCTTAAATGCAAATCTTAAAAAACTAAAAAGGTACCATAGGTAGTTGTGTGCAGTTAAGTTTGTGTTTCCTGGATGTGTTTTTTTTCTCTCCTCTCTTCCTCCTTGGCAAAGATTTTCTCCTCTTTATAGCGTGACATCCATTCCATCCATATTATTTTTAGCAACTGTCACTTACATAACTGGCATGTGACAAGTAGTCA
This sequence comes from Nannoperca obscura, assembly GCA_036024295.1. NCBI lineage: Eukaryota > Metazoa > Chordata > Actinopteri > Centrarchiformes > Percichthyidae > Nannoperca > Nannoperca obscura. The sequence goes on along the minus strand of JAVQJL010023037.1, from coordinate 9,808 downwards.
CTAAGGGTTCTTTCAGGGCAAAACAATCTTTGAAGCCTTTAAAAGAAGAAGAATTGGTCAATGGCTGAAACAATACAAAGGTCTGTTTGGCGAACTAAAATATTGACATTTTAGCTGACAGATAGAGATGACCTTGAGATCACCGTCCTGATGGGGAAACTGTCAAAGCAAAGTCCATTTCAATCTCTATCTGTAGCAGCTTTCTCATATATTAATACATATTTAAATCTCTGCATCCATAAATAAAAGTCATTAATACCAGGTGTATGCATGTGTGTTGTTGGAGACTGGAGATGCAATATGCAGCATGCACTCAATGGTTCAGCACCAAGTTATGTCGTCAGTGATTTAGGAAATTAAATGAGCACTTTGAGAATTCCTTTATCCAGGACTTAAATTGTCCTGATTGAATTTAATTTATCATCAGACTATTAGGGTGCAAACCATCAGTTCAAATTAACTACATAATAACTTTGTAAATGATGCCAATGCTATAATGTTTTTATATGATGACAAAAAACAAAGCAGGAAAGTCAGCAGTGTTGATTACAACAGATGACTTGGAAAGATTATTTATGGAAAGTTTACACTGTATTTAGACACCACATTCTGTTAGATGAAAATAAAGCTGGTTATTCCCCAGAGTGACCAGGACACATATTCTTACCACTTTCATCCTACCTCCTGGCACAACAGACTGCATTCATTAAATGTACAACCAACCCCTGGTGCATTGTAGTACCATACTAATGGGTAGTTAGAGGAGTCCTTAGGACTGACCTCAAGCTCCCTGGAGGCCACTGAGCAGCAGTAACAACAGCAAAATGGATATGATGGCACCGCCACAGCACATGGTTTCATTATTTCCATGTGTGACTTGGCTGGTTTGGAAAGTCCGCTGTCGTGAAGTCATCTTTCTGCATAAAGATGGTCCAGGGATAACAAGAAGATATTTTGCATACTGTTTAAGTTTCTAGCAATAGAGATAGTACAATTGTAAAAATACATTTTTTTGTTGAATTAAAATGTACCAAACCCTTCTGTATGAGATTTCTCATTTGTTAACTATGACAAGATAGTTTCAATTCAAATTTAAACCGATGAAAATAGTTTTTTCTTTTTCAGATGAGATTTGTTGTTTTCACTGTAGCTCTGTTTGATGTGCCATACACATTCCTAAAATATACCTATATAATGCTAATAGGTTGAAAAAGTATATTTTTAGCAAAAGAATGGCTACATCTTCATCTGCAAAGTAGAATTGAAAACAACCGAATTGTTTGACAGTAAGATGTTTAAGAAGAGAAGGAACATTATTTACAGGATGCCTGGTCACATCCCATCTTAAAAACCTGAGTTTGCTTAGCATGCAGCTTCAGAAATCATTCAAAGACAAAAACACATAAAAAAATTAAAAAAAACATAGCAGTTTCCATTCTTGTGTTTGTTTTGTCTATTTGTTTTTTGCTGCTCAATGTTCAAATGACCAAAACAAACAAATTACATTTTAATGGTTGCTATTATGTATGACCCATATCCATTTTTCCTGCTCCCGTCTGGGCTTTAAATAAAGAGCACTAAGAGTTCTGAGGGTTAGGAGATAGATCCAAGTCCATCACTGAACCTTCATTGCGTACGTGCGGAACGGAATTCCCCCAAGTAGAGGCCCAGTCAAAGCCCACTTAATGCTTGGCTGAGGGGAAAAGGTTGACAAACATAAGACAAATGATCAGTCACTGTAAAATGAGATGGAAGCAGGCATTAAGGGGGTTGTCATATGCATCAGCAATGTTTCCTGCACCTGACATCTCATCTCTGGTCTCCAAAATAACACGCAAGTTTCTGGCAGGCAAAGCCCTCCAGATTGAAATAACAAACTGAGCAGCAGTAGGAGGATAATGCTTTCTCCTTCTTAGAGCCTGATTGCAAGAACCCTTTATATGCCACTGCACACTTTCAGGGCAGGTAACTGTGATGTAAAATAATGTGCACTTTAAATTTTCCAATTTCAAAAGACTTTTGCTGTCACTACTACTATGACTACCTAAAATTATATGGTGTACATACTAACTGGTAACCTGGTAATGTGATCTGATCATTGCACTGCTCGTTTTGCTTATCCTCCTCCTACAGATATCAACAATTTGTGAAATTTTGAACGTAAAATGTTTTTATAACCAACAGGAACAAGATGTCCATAACTACATTTTTTTAATGCAGCTGTTTTTTGTTTTGCTTTTGCTGAATAGGCTGTATGAGGCTGAATAAACCCTATTCATATTGATATAAGACATAGCTGATGATATAAAACTGGCACACGCTACTAACCCACAGCGAGAAGGTCCTAGTGTGAATATGAACCCTGTTCTTTTTGTTTTTATTTTCTTATTTTCTTTAACTCGCCATTTTTGGCTATCATTCTTCTCAGTAATAATAACATTGTACTTAAAGTTTGCTGAGCTCTGGGAACATGACGGCATTGCAAAAAGGTCAGATGGGGCAAAGAAAATTAGCAGGCAGATGATCAGAAAAGTTTTAAACAAAGCTCCAGGTTAGCCAGTTATTCATAAGGCAAAATCACTGTAATACCAAAACCATCTGTTGTAAACATCATCACAGTTTATAGATTAGGCATAGTTGTGTGCACACAGTATTCCTGTACATTATTGCTGACATTTAGAGATTTACTCTCAAATACAATTTTGATTATCTGTCTAAGTTGTTGGTTGTTGTTTACAACCTATCTGTTCTGCTGACAGAAGCCTACAATGTTTCTTGTCCCGTCTGACTTTGTCATAGCAATGTTGCCGTGTTCCCAGATCTCAGCAATTACTTTGCTGAACTGAAATGTTACCACAACTGATAGAAATGATGGCCAAAACTACAAAACAGAACTAACCATTGTAATAAAATACAATTGTGCTTTTTAAGCCCCATTGATGAGAGCACTACAGCATTCCAACTACAGTAAGTACCCATTCACAAAGCTGTCATTTTAAACTAATTTTGAGCTGGATCATAATGTCTAATCATCATGTCTGAACTCGAGCAGTTGACTGGGTTCAAATAACAATAACTTGTTGTATGTAATTGTGGGTATTGTGGGAAAGCGATTTCTTCTGCTGTGTGAACCTGAGTCTCTGGAAGTTAGTGTTTGTCTCCACGTTTTTAAGCCATTTTCATCAGCAGGACAGATAAGCTTGATCCAGAGGAAATATGGAAGAATACTCACTGGCTTTTATATAAAAAAGAGGGGTTGGAAATAACTGGGGGGATTGTGTTTCTGTCTCTGTTGACCCGATCCAATAAATCATTTTCTCCAACTATTAACTACTGTTTGATGGAGGGGATGTGTTTGTTTCCTTTAGAAGTCAACAGACATCATCAAACTAAACCACATAGAAGCAATTTCCTTTTCTTTTCTTGGCTGCAGTCGGTTATAAATCACAGTACCAGATGTGTGGGTAAAGTGGTGACAATTTGAAATTACCCCTCTTCCAATAGATCATTGGTTGTAGGCAGAATTATGCTGGGAAAGGATTAATGAAGTATGAGATTGGGCCGAGTGTCCTGAGCGAGTAGAGTCACCACAGAAGTGGAAGCACCAGGATGTTTACTTCACCTCAAAAGACACAACTCATGTGTTCATCCCACTATATCTGCTAGCCTCTGACCTTAGGGATCAACACATCATCACATCATTATTGCTTCTTACTGGGCTTAAACAGAAAATTGGCTGCTTTCAGTTGCTGACAGGATGAAATACGTGATCAGCACTACTTTTTCCAAACCAACTCTGGACTGACAACAGAACCTATACAGGGCAATTCAGTCTCCCCGTAATGCCATTTCCCAATCTAATTAGGAATGTCTAATGTGTCCTGTTTTTAATGCCAGTTATCATGAGGGAAGAGACTTGGACTGGGCTGCACTGTGGCAGCGCGCCAATATTACTCTGTGGATAACAGCTGCTCTGTGGTGAACTCACATCCATTAATGTAGTCCCAAGGAGCTCTCAGCTTCTCTCCACATATTTGATCATACTTTAATCACCTACAATTATAGGTCCAAAGGTGCAATACATTACATTATATTAACACACGTAATACACACCTTAAATGGTTGAAATTGACAGATTGAGATTTGGTGGTAGCTGAGAGCCAGAGAGATGTCAGAGAGAAATGTATGCCTCAGCTAGAGTCTTAAACACAAACACAGCAGTCTTTAAATGTCTGTAATGATTTAATAACCAAAAGTGATATTATGTAAGTAAAGCAAAGATTATGACAGCACAGCTGCTTGCACAGCTACAGTTGTGCAAGGCAGTCATTAATTCTCATAGTATGGCACAGGCTAAAAATACAGAAACTTTTTTTCTGTTATTCTTTCCCCATAAATTTCTTTCTCATTAGGTAGTGGTATTATGAAGTAATGGATTCTTAGTAAGAACTCAGTTTAAACCAAGGGACACAAAATGAATGGCAAAAATGTGTGTAATAAGGAAGATCCTGTTTCCGAGTCAATCAGGAAGGATACATTAGGAGAGTGTTCAGTATGCAGATTATCGGATAGGAAATAATCATCAGAAATTGGTTAATTAACTTTGTATCCAGTAAGTAACAACATTATCCATTATTTAGTCCCTGATTCAAAGCAATTATTACCTGTAATTATCAATTACTACATAACAATATGTTGTTACATTTACACTGCTGCACAATTAAGCAAACAAGAAGTCTGTTTTAGCAGACTTTTAACTTTTAACAAAGTTTGACAAAACAATCCCAAATTAGGGGTTTTCCTGAACTTTCCACTGTATAACATGATCTTCATTAGAGGATGAAGTTTGCTTAGTTGTCATGAAGATGGAACAGTTGACATGCAAGCTCAGTAGTTATGATTTAATTCGTAGAACTTTTAGGACTTGTTAGACAAAGATACATAGAGAGAAACAACTTTCAATGCAGTTCAAATGTTTCAATGCAAATATTTCCTTTTTCAGTTCAGGATTTGTTTTTAATGCCAAATTTTATTTTTGATGCCAGCTTTTAAAGTCATTGTCCTGGCCTCATAGTTACATCTCAATTTAGCAACTGTCTCTAAGTTAGTAAGAAAACTTGAACTGGATTAAACTGTGGCTACACTGTGGCAGGCATTGACCCAGGGGATGTCCATGTGAAGACCAGCGTGAGCGAAGGGGCCTGAGAACAAGACTGAAATGTCAATGTACCAAATCACAAGAAACTGTAAACTGCACTGCTGTGCCTAAAATAAGCCCTGGACACACAATAAATAAATATATAGGTTTATGCAAGTATCTCTTGTTTTCTTATGTAAAATATATACCTTGTATCTTAAGGGGACTTTGAAGAATATAATTGTACTGAGGATTCCTATTGGTCTGAGCAAAGTTCCCACAAACTCCCACTGGCCGTGGCTCTTTGTGGGTGTGTGTGAGATTAATTCTGCTGGTGTAAAGAAACCCAGACATTTCCAAGTTCACAATGGTCTCATATACCCCCACAATCCCCACCCCAAGTCCTCATTTCCCGTTGTTTCCGCCAGTAAAAACAGCCAGTGTTATCTCCTGGATTGTTGATAATGCTAGTCGCGCAAATGCAACAATGTTTGTTCAGCCATTATGTTCTACATGCACCAGAAAAGCCTCTGTAATTTGCAGCCACTATCAAAGTGAAAATTATTACACAAGTCTAAAAACAGATCTGTTCTCCTAGAAATCCATCTAAGCCAGCTGTGATGAGGCTACTCCTTGCATTGCAACCACAGCTTCTTAATCACAAACATCAGAGTTTCATCACAGTTCTGAAGTTGCGTAATTCATATACTGATAAGCATGCAGCTTCGTGGTATGCCATAATGTCCAATCAGCGTGCAGTTTCACTAATGCTGACTCATTTCAAACTCGAAAACAAACGGGCTGCAGGTGGATGGGAGGTTTAGGCCAAAAGGCAAAAGGTAAAATGCAGGTTTATCTGATCGAGAATGAAAGCCTAAAGCAATCTGATCATCTGATGTAATGTGTCTGGATTTACAAACGGCGCCTGACTAAAGCGGCATACCATCCCACAGACCCAGGTCACTCCCTAAAGCCCGGGAGAGACGACATAGAGAGGGCAAACACAATACAGTGTTGGAGGGGGAGGCTTGTTCTCAGACCACACACTAACAACTACAGCTGTTTTTTTTTTACAGCAGATAGTTGTTGCCTGATCAAAGACTTACTATTACTGCTCACTTAGACAAGAAGGATAATTTTACTGCAGCTAAAGTTAACATTAATATGTTATTAGATAAGCTGACATGATGTTGCAAGATGACCTGTCAAAGAGTTCAGAGTAGCCTTCCTATGTGATTCCCAGGCTGAACAGATCGCCAGCCTCATCACTCATCTACTCTCTTACCAGTATGGCCAAGAATAGTGATACACAAGCAAGGCAAAACAAGTCAATCTCCTCCATTGAATGCGGCTTTCATGCACAGTGAAATACTTGTTTTTTCTGGAGTTCTGGAGCCATTGGTTGGAAAACTTTAAGGTCAAAGCATGGTCAGTTGCAATCTTGCCATCTGGGCTCTACCTGCTTTAGGTACCACAGATGGAGGTCGAGTTTACACAGCACACACGGCAACACCATTCATTCAACACGCCGACATGCAGCACTGGAAATTTTCATGGTACCATGATCGCATCGATGGTTAAAAAAAGCTTAGTGGGAAACTTGATTCATTTAAGTTCTGGAAATTGTCAATGACAAGCCTGACAGCACACACCCGTTATGAATTACAACATAGTTTTATACACTATTCACACAGTAGTGTAGTGTCAACTATTATGTAGCAGCCACATTTCTGAACATTATGTGATATTTTACAAACGACAAAAAAACCCACAAAATTTGTGTCATATTTCTTATTGTAAAATGTGTATCTCTGGTTCAAATGAGGTGACCTCTAGTTCTTGTTTTGATATTTTGAGTAATTTGAGGTTGTTACCAAAGTTCAATGAAAAGGATGTAGAAGTATTTTTTTCGTTGTTTGAACGTGTGGCTGTTTCAAAAGGTTGGCCTGATGAGGAGCAAACATTATTGTTGCAGTGTGTCTTTACAGGTAAGGCACAAGACGTGTATTGTGCTTTATCTGCAGAGGACTGTAAAGATTACACTAAAGTAAAGTTGGCTGTCTTGAAAGCATAAGAGTTGGTTCCTGAGGCCTATCGTCAACGTTTTAGAGGTTGGTGGAAATCTAATGAACAAACACATGTGGAATTTGCACAAGACTTGATCTTGCACTTTAATCGTTGGCGCTCTTCATCTGCTGTGACAAAGTTGGATGAGTTATGTGATTTATTGATTCTGGAACAGTTCAAACATTTTCATTGCAACTTATATTAATGAGCATAAAGTCACCTGTCCTAGGGAGGCTGCGGTGCTGGCCGATGAATATGTGTTGACACACAGGCGCTTTTTTCGGGGCAGGGTATGACCAGGACAAGTCCCAAGAGAAATAATTTTTGTCCCAAACGATGAAAATGCGGCATCAGAGGAAAAGTGATCTAAATGTTTGTAATTATTGTCATAATAATGGTCACTGGAAAAAAGAATGCCCTCTGTTGATAGAGAGGGGCAAGGTATTCCATGTTAAATTGGCTGGTTTGGCTGCCCTGGCATGTCATACCTCATCTAATGACACAGCAGAAATAGTGGCTCCATTTCAAATGCAGATTAAGCCAATATATAGCTCTGAGGTTAACTTGGGCTATGCTCCTTTCGTGTCTGATGGTTTTGTGAGGTTAATTGGGAGTGACGAAAAATAATTTTGAGGGACTCAGGAGCTTTGCATACTTTTGTGAGGGAGGCCATTTTGCCCTTTTCTCCAGCTTCTGATAAAGGAAACTGTGTTCCAGTGAGAGGTATGGGTTTGCAAACCAATTTTGTGCCTGTGCATAAAATGTTTTTGTCCTGTGATCTGGTACAGGGGGAGGCAAAGGTTGGTGTTCGTCCTGAACTGCCAGTTGAAGGCATTGACATTATTTTAGGAAATTACTTGACAGGTGGTCGCGTGTGGCTAGATCATCTTAGACCAGCCACGACACAGATACCTGATAAAACATGTGCTCTTTTCCCAAATCTGGCAGAGGTCGCGGAACCAGAGCAGACGGTTTCTGCAGTCTGTGTTTCAGATCCTCAAGGTGCCACTACATCAGAACAAGCTGTGTCTACAGTATGTGTTGTGACTCGTGCAATGAATGTTGCTGTAACAAATAGCGACGAGGTTGAGGTTAAAAGTGTTGTGGTGTTTGTTCCGTCTGATCTCTCTGTTTCTCGTTCAGAGTTGGTGATTGAACAAAGACAGGACCAGTCTTTGAAGGATATGTATGACATGGTTCTGCCTACATTTCAGGTAGGAAAGGTTAGACAGGGGTATTTCCTTCAGGAGGGCCTCTTGATTAGAGTGTGGGCTCCCTATGGAGAAGCCTTCAGTGGTGAACCCATTCTTCAAGTTGTTTTGCCCTCAAAGTTTAGAACCTCAGTAATTCAGACTGCTCATGATAGTGTGGCTGGACATATGGGTGTGAAGAATACCTACAATCGTGTGCTCTAGCATTTTTCTGGCCTTGTGTAAAGCGTGATGTTTCTTTATATATAAAGACGTGTCATACTTCAAAGGTTGTGAATAAGCCTAATCAAACCATAAAGCCTGCTCCTTTGTATCCCATACCGGCAGTGGGTCACCCATTTGAACATCTGATCATTGACTGTGTGGGTCCTCTTCCCCGGTCTAGGTCAGGTTATTCTTATTTGTTAACTATAATGTGTCAGTCGACTAGATATCCATCGGCTTATCCATTACGTACAATCTCTGCAAAATCTGTAGTTAAGGCCCTCAGTCAGTTTATATCTGTGTTTGGGTTACCTAGGATTATACAGAGTGATCAAGGCTCGAATTTTACTTCTCGGTTGTTTACACAAGTTGTACAACAACTTCACATTAAACATATAAGGCCTCGGCGTACCATCCACAGAGCCAGGGTGCGCTTGAGCGCTTTCCTCAACATTTAAAATCGTTGATGCGTGCTTATTGTACAGAGTTAAAGGCAGATTGGGAGGAGGGTTTACCATGGCTTTTGCTGGCTGCGAGAGAGGTTGCCCAAGAAAGTACAGGATTTAGTCCTAATGAACTTGTTTTTGGTCATCATGTTTGTGGTCCTTTGTCTGTGGTGGGTAATCAGTGGATGTCATCTGACCCTCCACAGAATTTGATGATGTATGTAAATGGTTTTAGGCAAAGGCTCTACGAGGCTGGGGAAATTGCAAAACAGAACTTACAAGTCTCCCCAAAAAAAAAAGGAAAAGATTGTTTGACCGCCGAGTACATAGAAGGGAATTCGCTGTAGGGGACCAGGTTTTGGTTCTACTGCTGTTGGTGGAGTCCCTGTTTCAGGCGAAATTCTTTGGTCCATGCAGTGTGCTTCGTTGCGTTTCAGAACATAATTACCTGATTGAGATGCCAAATAAGAGAAAGTCAATTAAAATCTGTCACGTAAATTTGCTTAAACCGTACTACATTAGGGCTGAGGCTGATTCAGGTTGTCCGGTTTTGGTGGCAAATATTCCCACGTCAGCAAGTGGACAAGTTGAGGAAATGCCGGACAGTGGGTTACAACCCAGACTGAAAAACTCTGAAACCTTAGCGAGGTTAGATACACTACTAGGACATTTAGATGAAATTAAAGGTAAACAGTTGGTCGAGGTTATTCAAAGCTATTTAGGTCTGTTTTCGGATACTCCTA
>JAVQJL010023032.1:0-32007 GCA_036024295.1 Nannoperca obscura | reverse complement strand
GGTTCCTTCCACATCCGGTCCTGGTTTGTACAGTTTTACACTTTTTCCCTCTCATTTGTCTCATAAGCTTTACGTACACCACATGTGGTACAAAAAAACAAAACAACAACAATACAGACTCACATGTTCAGCTGCTTACTAACACTGTCGAGACGCACAAGCCCACAAGGAAAACACCTCTCTGTGGGGGGGAGACGTGGTCGGCGCCCGAGAAGATGGCAGACAGCGAGCAGCAGGCGGAGTGTCGCGGCCCTCCTAGGACTGCAACCCTGCTTTCTCGCTCCGGCCTCCTCTGCACCAGTTTTCTTGGAGGGAAAAAAAATCAAACGGATTAAAAAAAGAGATAAAATCAAGCAACAAAAGTCGTTAAATCCTGCCACAAAATCTGGAATATTTTGGATATCACACCTGCTTTCACCAGCCAATAACGGATCATGCTGCTTCCTATTAGTTTATGCAAAAAGTTCAAGATGGCGCGCAAAATTTGTATTAATGATATTCCAGTGTTTTCCAGTTTTGTTTAGGTAGATCTCCTCTTGCTTGTTTCTTCAAAGACACTATATTTGTGTGTGTGTGTGTGAGAGAGAGAATGTGTGTGTCAGGCTTCTGATTGAGAGAATATATCATCACATCTTGGTGTGTGTGAATGTGAGTGCACTGCCCCCTGCAGGCCACAGCGCTGAAGGCCAACCAATCATGCAGAGCAAGAAGATGAAACTGTTCCCCGTCTAGTCCCCTGGACAGGGTTTGAAAAAAAACTTGTGAAACTTAAGTTTTCAGCTTTGGAAGAAATAATTCTTTCTCATTTTAAGTGCCATACGAATGTGTAACTGTGTTTAACCTGAGCAGGCAGGTGGTGTTAGAGCGCTGCGTTCACGTGCACGTAAAAGAATTGCTGCCTGTTTCTTTCACCTCTGCGGGTGTTTGATGATGATGATGATGATGATGATGCTTCCTTCATCTGTGCCTGGGGTGACCGTCTCATGTTTGTGTGCTCATACAGTCCTCTTCAACTGCAACACTTACTACTCTACCAGTGTTCAATGTTTCCCGCGAGACACAAGTGTTTCTACGAGCGTCGGCGAGGGTTGATCTTTCTTTATAAAAGTCGAGATATAAAAAAACAACAACAAAAAAAAAAAATTGTGAATGCACTCGAGGCTTGCACTTCTGCTTTATGCCCTCTCTTAGCCAATCAGTCGCCCCTTCAAGACCAAGTCAGTCGTTGCTTTTCATTCGGTTGGATTGATTGTGGAGATTTTTCTTTTTTTCATTTCCTTTTCACCAGTGATGTTTATATTGTATATGATTACTTGTACAGAAGATCTAAAGCTTTTTTATCTTCACAGGGGTAACACTTTTAAGATGCATCTCTCTCTCTCTGTCTCTCTCTCTCTTTTTTTTTACGAAAGATTGAGTATTTAAAAATATTTTCAGGGATCTGTGAAAAGGAATCTGAGGGTTTAAAAGGTTGTTTATTTAAAAGAAAAAGGTCCACTGTGTACAGGAAAAGTCTCCACCTCTCTTTCGAAAGATTGTTTCTTGTAGAAACGTCTTCATTTTCTGCCCATTTGCTTTGTAATCCTAAAATATGTAAATACTGTAACTGTGAATAACTATATAAATATATATATTTTTTTGTTCCCTGGGATTTGCTACACGAACACAGCTCAGAGATCTGTGTAACATATGAGGTGAGCGATGAGCTGGTAGCAGTAAAATTCAGCTTGTGTCAAGCTTTGTTTTTTTTTTATTTTTTATTTTCTGTTGTAAATTCTATGAAAAGTTGTTTGCGGTGTGGAGAAAAAAAAAGAAAGGTGCAGAATCGGCATGGGAAGCAGGATTGAAGCATCAACCTGTTTCTCATGTCTATTTATTACACAACAAATGTATGAAAAAGGAACAAAAATAGAAATAAAGCAATTTGGCATACATCCATAAACACTGGTTGTTTTTCCTGAAGCACAATGTGGGAGAAGAAATGAAGAAACCCAGCAGGAGGTACATTTATTCATTGATGATCATCTGAAAAAAACCCCACTCTGTCTTACTGACGCTGAGTTTTCATGAATGGAAACAATGATTCTGTGTCAGGCTGCTTTGATCACAGACCCGGTCATGTGATTCCCTGTTCAACAAACACTCACAACCGGTGTACTTCACACCACCGATAACAAACTAAAGCTTCACAGTTTATAACAAAAATGTAAAGGTAAGCAGCACACTTTTATTTGAATTGGTTCCACTTAAAAACGTAATTCTTCATGTTTGATTTAATCCAGGTTCCCGGAATAAGAATCCATGTGACACAAGACCAGAAGAATTTTTCTCAAGACCAGATTAATACTGATTTTTGCAGCTTTTTTTAAATTTAAGTAATGTTAAAGACGTCCACCTTGAACAAGCCCCCTGATCGCTAATCTACTCCACTGGAGCTGCTCTGGTAAAACTGAGCATCTTCCAGGTGTGAGTGTGTCTGAAAAGCATCTCAGTGAAACTTCCATAAATAAAGGTTAAAAAGCATTTCAGTTCTCTGAATAATTTGAATTTTTTTTGTTTCAAAGCTTTATCAACTAATAATTAACCTATGTAAAGTGTGTGCCTGCCTGTCGTCTTATTTACTTTTGTTCCAGGATTTTACCCGGTCCAAACTTGAGACTTGTTATTGAATGCTCGTCTAAAGTCAGGTCTTTAAAGAGTCAAGTGGCACGTAACGTTCTGTGTTATTCATCAGTGAATTCAGCTGCTGTTGTTTCAGTGAAAATCTGCAGCCTGACGTCACCTTCGCTAAACCCGGCATACACATAGTACAGAGAGAGAGGCTTACTGGGTGTGTGTGTGTGTGTGTGTGTGTGTGTGCTGCCTCCAGGCCATGACAGGAGGATGGTGTGACCACAAGCAGAGAGGGTGGGAGCAGTGAATGATATCAAACGGAGAAACACACACCTCCACACCATGTGATCTGATTGACCCACAGAGGTACTTTCATGCTGCACTTTTTGCTGTTTAAGAGACTAATTCAGGGTAAATCAGTTCAACTTTTCCTCTGCAGGCTGCGTGCGGTCACGGACTGCGTGTGGCTGCTGGGTTGCGTTATTTTAATATTTCATGTTGGTGCTACTGACACCTTTAGCCACAGATTTACAACTTACTCATTAAAGCCTCTTTGCATAAAAGTCATTGCCTCACCAAACAGGTAACCATGCAGAGAGAAAAGGCAAATGTCTCTCACTACTCAAGAACAACAAAAGCACACGTGACGCAGAACAGTTTATTGTTTGAATACAGGAAACATAAGAGACTCAGTAATGATGCTGCTTGCTAATATGCAAACGATGCACAAGCGCGGGATATTTTGCATGTTGGATGCAGGAGAGGCGGCTCATTAGCAAACCATTACTTCCACTTTACTTGAGGCGCTTTTTTAATGAGCTTCAACAGGATTTTTCACAGCTTACATTTTGACATGTCATATTAGGAAAAGCACAGGTGTTACTAATAACATTAACAACAACTCTGTTCCTTTAAAGTGTATCAGTGGGCCATGTCAGTGTTAATATTATTAATGACACATTTTTCCTGTTATGACATGTCAGTGCCAGAAAAAAAGGCATATCATGGGAATAATTTGATGCAGCACCTTCATACTGCTACATGTGCTAGCTAGTTTGGAGTTATAGCTGTAAATGTGTTCAAATAATACTAATCTGTCTTATGAAAATACTTGATGTGGATAAACAACTAAATCCACTAAAACAGATCTTCATGATTATATTTCCCTTCATCTTTCTTTTTAGCCATGCTAGTGGCGCCTTACATATATAGCACCATCATCAGGTCAAAATTTGAATTTGTCCAATACTTTCTTTTTTCTTTTATGACCAAATACCTTTAAAAACTAATGACATTCCCATCAGCCTCAGTTGTAATTTGTGTTAAGTGCTAATTAGCAAATGGCTCACATTCTAAACTAAGATAGTGAACATGGTAAACATTATAGCTGCTAACATTCAACATGCTAGCATTGCCATTGTGACAATGTTAGCATGCTAACGTTTAGCTCAAGAAAGCCTCACAGAGCTGCTAGCATGACTGTAGAATAACATTTTACTTAGCCTAAATGTATTTTTCGTCTTTTATTATTATCACTCTAAAATGTTTATATTTGTTGAGTATCTGACCCAAAGCTAAATGAAAAAAACCCCAAATATGTTAGGATTGTAGTGCAAAGGGCCTGCAGTCATAAATGCATACTTTGCCGTCATCATAAAACACATTTCAGTGCTACCATTGCTCAATTCACATTATTTTCAACTGTTAGTAACGAGGCATATTTTTATCACATTTTTGAATGCACTAAAGAAGTTAATATTGCAGAGACGGCAGGGCACAATCATGAAACACAAACATTTTACAGTACTCTTCGTCACAGTTTGTTTTTATATATGTATCCTTTGCTGGAGCATTTCTGCAGATGTGAAAACTCTACATCTAAATGTCATTTTGGGTAAACTGAATGAAAAAAAAACGCAAATGCGTCTTTGTTTTGTTTGTTGTAGTGTTTCAAGAGTTGGACTTAACGCTAAAGTCCAGAGATGAAGCTTCCCAGCAAAATGATTTGAAGCAGATGAAGTGACAGCGCCGACCTGAGGGGATGGCTGGCCGTCCCCGTGAGGAATTGGGCATCTCTGGACACAGAGACGACGCGACTGAAGGTGGGGTGGATGTGTCGGAAGTTGTTCTGCAGAGGTGTCACCTGCTCGGCATCCTCCTCCGTGGAGAAGATCTGTGAGGTAAACTGAGCCAGCTGAGGAGAAAACATTAAAATCCTGTTTATTCACAGCACTCAGGAAACCATTTATATGTTAGTCCAGAAAAAAGCCTTAAGAGACCTACTTGGGACCATGAGATGTAGATGGGGACTTCATACAGAGTCCATACAACCGCTTTCGAACACGGAGGGGTGGTGAGGCTGCCGTAATAACGGTAATACTGACTCATGTTGTGCTTCGGCAGAAGGCTCATCAGTGGAAATGGCTTGACTTTAGTAGTTTGGCCTTGAGGAGGGATGCACAGCGGAATTAATACACAGTTACATACGACACAAACAGCAGGCAGGAAGACATTTTCTATTAGTGTCCTCTTACCTTTGTAAGCAACAGAGGACAGCTTTTGTGATATGAGTCCAAAGTGCACATTGTCGGCGTAAACAACCTGCAAGAAAGGACAAAGTCAGGATGTGTTTATGGAAATAAATAACGCTTGAATATATTAAACTGACACACATTATTTTAAACTGACATCAATGAAGAATCCAAGGACGGCAAGTCCTGTTGGATCCCCCATGGCCGCTGTCAAATTCGGATGGATGGACTTCATGTTCACTATGTGCATCTAGAAATAAAAAAGCACGGAGGCATTAAGGGGAAGGCTGTGCTGCACCAGCCTGCTGCAACAGTTGGTTGGTGACAGTGTAGCGCTGTCTACTGACCATACTGTACCTCCATCGGGTATCTGCGTCTGTCCACCGTGTGCTCCGAGCCGTTGGTAGCCAGGCCCCCCCAGTGGAAGTGTAGTTGGGTGGTGTGGTACACATCTGGAAGACCTCCACCGCTCACCGACATGCCACTGCCGACCTGCAGTATGACTGGGAGCAACCAGAATCGTGTGATCACCCACCCGACCGTACAAAAAGAGACAATGACATGCGCGTTCGTGACAGGATCTGCAGTGCATTCACCAGAGTGCCCGTCGTTTTTGAGCGTCCAGTGGCCCGTCTGGGTCACGTCAAAGCCCTCCAGATGTAAAGATCCCAGGGACGCGTTTCTGGTCATCTGGTGGTCCAGATTGATGGGGGAGTGATTCTCTTCAAGTAAAGGGTGACAGGACGGGAACATGTCTCCCCATGCATAAGGATCTGAGCATGATGAAGGAACCACATGAGAACCGAATACACCAGTGAAAGACAGAACAGAAGACGTGTTCTGCAGAGACAACCCCTTCAGATGATTACTGTGTCTGGAAAGAAGTAAAATGTTCAATCTGAAAGTTTCAAGAAGTAGAGAAAACAATTTCACCACAAGGTCTATTTTGAAGCCGTTCTGGAGCTTTTGATCAAACCACACAGTCTTCCTCGGCAGACCCCAGGCATTGTCGAATTACAGGCTATCATGACTTCTCGTCCACCTTGGCTTAAAAGGTGAGACAGCAGCTGACAAGTCAATCTCACCATGAGGTCCATTTATTAGCCGTTCCAGTGCTTTCTATCATAACGTGCCATCTTCATGGTGCCCAGCTTTCATGAAATTGTGCAGCTGAAATGTTTTCTTTTTCTGATTCTTCTTTCTTGATTTGTCAACTACTGTTTCAAATGTGAAGAGTAAACTCACTCAAAACACCTGCTGAGGAAGATTGCATGTTAACGACCAAAAGCTCTAAATGGAAGTGACTAAATGGCCCTTGTGTTGAGATTGTTTCATCAAAGAAAGAAAATAATTGTTGTTCTACTCAAATGTTGCTTTATTCTTGTGAAATACTCGAGTTTAACATCTCGAGGCCTTAACATTTATTCAAGTGACACAGTCGAAGGTTTTATGAAGACACTGCTTCATTTTAAGGGTTCACAAACCAATAACAATAATAGAAATCATGGTCTATTTCACTTAACTAATGTTTCCCATTGGCCAAGTATTCATCAACAAGTGGACAAATGTCATTGTTTCTGTTATAAGCACTGTTCACATTTTAATAAGAGATTACATTCTTTAATTTGCTGTCTGTATATTAAAAAGAAGTTCATAGGATACTTACCACAATGTTGCTCATCGTAACAGTAGTCCTCTGGAATATAAAAATAGCAAAACGTTAAGCGTAGTTGACTACCATTTAATCAAAGTTGCATATAAAAGTATATTTTCATAGAGTCACCCGAATTAACGTGTGAAACAACAATGGTCAGGAGAGCAGCAGTCCAAATCATCGTAGGGTCGCAGCAGCTCGGTGGATCCAGACAGGTGTCAGTATCTGAGGTAGACTGAGGATCAGGGCGGACGTCCTGCTTAAATAGGAACGGAGGTGAAAGCCGAGTTTTATTTTCTCCTGGTCTGACCAGTGAGCCGTGTCATTGCCAGTCTAGTGGTCTTTTCTGATCAACAGGCTCATTGATGCTTCACCACCCCACCCCGCCACCCCCCCCCCTCCTCCTCTTGCTGCCGCTGCCAGCATAGATGCACAGTGACCAGTAACAAGACCCATTCATCTCATGGGAAAGTCAGAGGATGTGTGGCACGCTGAATTAGGAGGGAACCGAATATATATGGCTTCATATAGGGAGGCTGTGAAAGCACAGCATCACCTTGAACTCGCTCAAAAGCAAAAACATCCACCTCATCACTGTAAAATAACATTTTTATGAGCTTTTTAGGTATCCCCTTAACTCCATTATTGTCCTCCACAGTAATATGTAAAACACTGAAACTCTTTATTTCAAATATAAGAGTACTGCATCTGTTTAGTATAATTTTATGATTATAATAAAAAAAAATCTAAATATATAGGCTGATTAGTGAAGTCCTTTGAGTAAAAGGGCCATATAATAATAATTGAAATTGGTGTATTACTGAAATTGTATGTGTCCACATAATTGTCTTGCACATGTATTCCAAGTGAAATAATATGAATGTAAACATTTGATGTTGAACTAATTATGCAGCACATAACATTGTAGTAACTCTCACTGTCTCATAAATTCAATTATCCTGACGGAGCAGCTCAGCGTTAAGTGTTACGTCTCTCCCATTTAGGAATAGATCATGTGATTCTGTCACTACTTGGCTCGAGCGAAACAAAGCCTCTTTTCTTCAGCAACAATGCTTTCCAGCAGGGTATCGCTATCTCTGCTCCGCCCGCTGCCTTAAGAGTCACTGTGAGGTGCGCTATATCCACTTTCTTTAAATTATTCGAATCTTCTGGCGGTGGATT
Source organism: Nannoperca obscura (assembly GCA_036024295.1). Lineage (NCBI taxonomy): Eukaryota > Metazoa > Chordata > Actinopteri > Centrarchiformes > Percichthyidae > Nannoperca > Nannoperca obscura. The sequence continues at coordinate 24,027 of JAVQJL010023032.1, read as the reverse complement.
GGATTTATCAAACAACCTCCATCTCACTGCCGGGGGATTTCCCTGCATCCCACCTTAATCCTCTTTGACATTTGGTCACAGCGGGCGGAGGGATTTCCTCGATGAGTCAAAGGACTCACAGAGCAGCTAAATGTCGTGACTGATGAGGTTCAACATAAAGTTCAGCGCGATGCTGTGTTCGTACCCACTGATGCACGAGTCGTCCTTCATGGTGCAATTTATTTGGCATTTGATTAGATGTACATCTACCTCAGAAAAACACAACCCCCCCCTCCCCCTGCAAATGAAGCAGTAAAAAAAAACAAAAAAAACAAAAGTAAAGCCTATGAAATAAAAGACAATGAAATTAAGCATCTGTTGTATTATACATAAAACATTTCAAATCCAGTTAAATGAATTGTCACACCATCATAGTCTAGCACAGAAACCACAGTGTAAATGCAGCTGTAGGGGTCATGGGCAGGTTTAATGATGCATACGCAGAAATTAAACTACACGCAGGAGTCATGAACCTACAAGTACAGGACAGACCGTCGCGCTAAAAATGTTTCCATCAAAAGAAAAAAAAAAAACAGCATGCCAGAGGATAAAAAATAAATAAAAACATGCACCAAAAAGCAGGTTGAAAAATAAAACCAAACAAACTTGATAAAAAAAAGAATTATTCAAACAGCATCCTCCTAAACGTACATGCACACGGTACTTTCCCCCCCCCACAATTCATGAGATTTTGTTTGTTGGATAATCCGCTGTGGATTGTCGATGCTAAAAATTAAAAATATGGAGAAAATAAGCTTCAGCACACACACACACACACACACACAAAACATGTTTATACATTCGAACATGAGATACACAGACGTGCAGTCACTCCGACACGTTTACAGCTGGTTTTCTTGAGGCAGATCAAAAGCGGCTTGAATGCTGGTGGTCGTGGGTCGACTGATCCGACTTTTTCAGGCTTTGTAAAGAGAATCAATCGAAGTTTACACTTTTCTTTTATTACAATTATTCATATTTTCTTTACCTCGATCCCACCGAGAAAAAAACAGAACAGGAACAGACCCGTCAACACCAAACAGAAAAGGACCCGCGGCTGCGGTCAGTGACACCATCTTCATCAGTAGCTGAAAACAACCTCGAACAGCTGAGACAACAGATGTATCGCGTGAAGAATCACACAAACACGCACATTAGGAATGGAGGGGCAGCATCCAAATTTAACAGCTGACAAATTTCCATAAAAAATTAAAATTAAAAATAAAAAACTGATTTAAATCGAGAGATGAGCGTGCAAAACATTGAGCTTTGAGTCACAATACGTGGTTCAGTTAGCAAAAAACACAACTATCCTGCGAAACGATGATGATTAAAGTAACTATGGAACGGTCTGCACGATTAAACCACTTAATGATTGGAACAGTTATTTGAAATAAATACTTTTCTCAGATTTAATGACGGGATGTCTCGTCCCTAATCTTCACACATGCACTTGAAAAGCTTCAGCGCTCTCGCCCGCAGATCAGTCGGGAGTCCACACTGCGTCTCTCCCACAATAAAACAATCAAGAAACTACAGCCTGCGCTCATAAATTATCATCATCATCAAAAAGAACAACAATACCAAACCCAGATATTTATCAGTACCGCAACATTCCTCGATACATAACGCCTTGTGTCAGCATTACCTATTAAAAACCCTATAGCAGGAAACTAACCGTACCTTCTTGCAAGGTACGGTTAGGTCTTTATTACAAAACATCTTTTGCTGCAAATATGCGCTATAAACCTGGAAGACAGCTTCATGTATCAGACTAATAAGAAAGTGAGGGGGCAGGGGGGACAGTAGATTTTCATCAGCGAGTAGAAATAGTGATCCGGGACCTTCCCGCGACAGACGGGGCTGATGAGAACGTTAGAGCGGCCCGACGGATCAGCAGAGACGCGTCCGTTTCAACGACAGTGTGATGCAAACAAACAAAACGGCACGAGGAACAAAAGCTGGCTTCACTGTCCGTCTGTCATCCTTCGCCTCGTGCTGGACCGGGCACACGAGTAGAAACTAATTTGACCGGCGCAGACCTGAGGGGGTTATTTACATCAGGGCTTCTCGACCAATCAAGCCAACTCCGACATGTTTCAAGAGCTTTAGCTTACATCGACGCTAAAAAGTAAAAGTGTAGCCTTTCGCAGCCTCATTGTAGTGTTTTTGTGTGTGTTTTTTTCCTCTCTGTACAGACACAGTCCTCTCTGCTCCCTCAGATTCCAGTGTCTTAAAAAAAAAAAAAAGTGAGGACAACTGCAGGAGAGTCTTCAGAAAGAGGGCATCCTGTCACACCTCGAAGAGGCGCTGCTGCCGAGACGCCTGTACGAACTTCAGCTCTCCTTCCTGCAGTCGGCATTTTGATGGACGACAACAGTCCGCTGCATCGTCTTCCGCTGCAGAACGCACTCACGACCTTCCTCCACCAGCAGGCAATGTCCGGATGCAGCTCCCTGCCGCCCGTCCGCAGTCCTATACTACGGTGCTGAGGGTGGAGGCGCAGTCTGCAGGCCTGGAGGCGAGGGCGTGGCCATCTGTCGGGGTGTCGGGACCCACCAGGAGGGTGCTGCTATCTATGGAGTCCTCTCTCTCCTGAGAGGACGGCGCCGACACTGGCACGGGACCAGAGGGGTTGGGAATGTCGGCGTGGAGCCCATCTCTCATGGCGTTCATCTGGCTTCGCACCATGGAAACCCCGCTGTGCCCTGCAGGTAACCACAAAGAGAGGAAGTGAAGGCGAGAGCTTAACACTCTGACAAGAGGCGTTAAAAGACGGGGGCAGCGCCTACCAAGGTCCACGTAGAGGAGGCTGTCTGGGTTGATGGAGGCTTCGTACGGAGGAGGGGGGTCGTCGGGGTGCTGGATGTCAGGGTATTTGTAGGCTGCATACGGCGGAGGCGGCTCTTGGAAATGGAAAGCGCCACCCTCTCCATCATCAGACAGATGCAGGGGTGTGAGGCCGGTGCCAAAGGCATCCGGGCCGTAGTCGAAGCCCGGGACTCTTCTTCCAAGGTTGAAGTGGTGCACTGAGCAAATAAAAGCAAAATTACTGCTAAAACAGCACTTTCAATACATCCACACAGCCTTTTCAAAGGGGAACCTTCATTTACAGCACACATTTAAATAGTAAGACAAAGGAATGGGTTTTATGTGACTGAATTTTTATAGAAATGTAAATATGAAAATTCTATAAAACGTTTTGGAGAAAGAGGTTTTCCTCAATAGAGACAGAATTGTTGCTCAAATAAGCTCTGGCAGTATAAAAAGAGCACAGATGTTCACCAACATGCCTTACGTGGTCGACACCACGAAATCTGGTTTCTTCTTTAAAAATAAAAATGTTTGAACTGAAACTTTGTGTATTGCAGCAGATTGTTAAGATAAAAACGAATGTGCTGCAGTTAATTTAACTGAGACTAATTATGATCACAAAGCCTCATTACATAACCAAATTATCATCGTTTAGAGAGTCCCAACAGGCTTACGGTTTCCTCCAATCAAAGTTTCGATGCGCTCACGCCTCCGCTGACGGAGTCTGTGCACCATGAAGAGCAGCAGAGAGAGGATGAGGAAGGACGAGATGCAGCTGACAATCAGCCTCATCCCACTGGCCATCGAGTCGAACAGACTGTTTCCATCTGGGGGGGAGGGGGGGGGGACGGGACGGGACAAAATGTGAATTTGACCTGCTGCAAGCTTGTTGGTTTAAAGTCATGCTCCGGAGTATGAGCTGCGCACACATTTCTCTCACTAAGCTCATTTGTGTCAACCGAGTTCATACAGAAGATACCAGCTCGTCGTGCAAAAACAGGTTTATTTTAATCAAAATGTTATTTTTTTAACAAATATTTTTTTTAAATAAGTTAGATATTTCTTGCACACAATGTAAAAAAAATATCAAATGGCTAAAAGTCAACAACAAATTGCCACAAGTTGCAGTAAATCTGGAGGAGCTGCCCCTTGTTGGACTGTTACATGGAAATAAAAACTATTTTCAGGTGGGGAAATATTTGCGAAATATGAAATCCGGCTGTCGGTGGATCAGTGAGATGTGGCAGTACCTGGGTCCAGGCAGGTGAACTTGCAGCACTCTTTGGGATCCTTGCGGAAGTGCTGGCAGCCCTGCGGGCGCTCACACAGCGCGGCCACACACATCTCAGGCTCGCCGTCATGACACGTGCAGCTCAGACACGGGTCGTCCCCCTTAGGGGTGAAGTAGTAGCCCTCGTTTACAACATTGTCTTTTATATCCACGCACGTTTGCCCTGTTGGGGGAAACAGAAGATCAAGACACAGTCCAAAACAAACACTGTGTGACTGGAACAAAAAGGGACGTTTAAATGAGCACATACTCCTCTTGCAGAGAAAGGGGAACTTTTTGTAGCAGTTCTCAGCATGCCAGCTGTGCAGGCCTCGTTCATTCATGCTTTTGATCTGAAAGCGCTGCAGCTGCGCACAGAAGACGTTGTCCTGGGTGGGAGACGCCTCCCCAAAATTCGTCAGACCCTCAGGTGGCAGAAACACCTGCATGGACCCTGTTGAGGAAAGAAAAAAACATTTAAGTATTACAACAATCAAGTTACAGAACAGTAGTGGGCTTTCTAGTTGTTTCTTTTATTTATTTAAAGAGCAGATAAATGCTACATACCTTTGTATGCTACCTCCCAGCGGCCCTCCAGTGAGTGGTTCTGATTGGTGATCACATATTGGTAGCCCACCCAAAACCTTAAAGACAGACAAAAAAGTGAATGAATACAATGTTTACATTTCCCGGGTAGCCACTTCAAATTGCCACTCTTGGCCACTAGATGGCCTACAACCAATGGCAGAGTCCTGTGACTCCCCCACCTCTGCTGGAACATCCTGCTACACTTGACTGTATATAAAAAAAGGTCAACAAGGGTAAAACACAAGTCAGGACAAGAGTGTGCTGAGGTTGGACAGAGCTGTGCACACAGAGATAGAGGTATCTGAAAAGTGTTTTCTCACAGAAATAGCAAACAAAACAGGCAGTAAAGAAATAAAGGTTAAACAGATCTTTTTTTACTGGTAAATGACTAAACAAGAAGATCAGATTAAACACATATCATTTCTGTTAAATGAAGGTCTTACAATCAAAGGTTTAGGCTAATGCTACAAACAAAATGCAGTGAAGTAAAAACTCACTTGCACTGGTCTCTGCGCTCGCACACTTTTTCGTCAAAGTCCACCTCGATCTTCAGAATGAACTGCAGCTCCTCGTTGGTGACAAAGGTGGCCAATGAGCCGTTGACTTTCTGACAAGTGTCCACGGCCTGCCAGTAGTTCTCATTCCTCAGGTACACTTTGTAACAGCTGGCTGTCTTCTCGTAGTGGTGCCACCCACTGGGGCATTTCTCTGTGGACGGAACAGAAACATTAGCATTTCTGTGGCTGATGAAAGCTGGATCACAGGGCACATTAAACAACTGTTTAGCCAACTAAACTGTGGCGAGACTGCTTACTGTTGAAGCGCACAGGCTGAGCCACACCAATGACGTCTTCTACCTGGTCATATCCGTTGCCAAAACGAAACCTCTCCTCCTTTATAGCTGGAGGGGGAAAAAAGACAGAGTCAACAAGTGTGGACACAAACTGTATTTGTATTTATCACAAAAACATTCTCTGGAACTCTGGATAATTTCTTTCAGTGGTTTAAAGCTTGTGATGTAATGAATAATTTCTCATTTGTCTGATTTTTCATGTTCTAAATCATGTGTGCAAAGTCCTTTTTTGTTAAAAATGATTTGGACTATGGGCTGGCATTCCTCAAAGTTTCTCTTTCTCTCGCTTATTTACTTTAGAAACCATCATTACTTATGACTTTACTTATGAATTTAGTCACATGAAGTTTGTGTCTTAACAGTTGAGACAGGGTTTGAGGAAGTTGAAAGCAGAAGCAAACAATGTTACTGTGGTGACGTTCAAGCAGCGCAGATTACATCCATTTGTATTAAGACTTTATAGTGATAAAAATCTAAAATATACACTTTTTTCTAAGGAGACTGAGATTTGATTGACATCAAGAAGTATCTCTTGTGACTATTTCACCCAAATATTGTATCAAATAATGTGTTTAGGAACACAGGAAGAAAAGCTTCGCAGAAAAGGGGAAACAGGCCGATAATATAACATTTTTCAGAGAAATAAAAATAAAAAAAAGGAACAAAAGCAGACTAGTAATCATTTACGAGCGATTTTTACTGGAAACACTATTGGCCGATTAACTGAAATAAACTCGCGTTCTCTTGATTCTGTCGATAGAAGAAAATGACAGGTTATAAAAACAATACTTTAATAAGACAGAAGTTTCCTCTGATTCGAATTACTGCGGATAAAAGAGCAACTCAGCAAATTAAAACATTAACCGAACTGAAAACACAACATGCCATTTTAAGAATCTATAAAAACTAAATGTGTATTTCTTTACATTTGCCTCTTTAGACGACATTATGAAAGCAACTGGTCTTTTGTTTGTAACTTCCTACTTTTCTGTATGTGTCGTTTATGTAACGGCATCTTCCTCTTTAACCCACATTCAGGTTTTAAGGTTGAGCAGTTTCCCCTTGTATTTGTCTCGCTGGAATTAGTGTGAGGGATTGCTCCACCTTGCCATGTTATTCAACAAGGAGCTAATCCCAGACAAGAACATTGATTTCCATGCGCGCTGTTGATTTAGCTGACAATAAGCCCTCACTGAGGCATGTGTGTGCATTGTTTGGGTGTTTCTTGCATTTCTCTGCGAACCCACAGATGTTCAGCACACAGGGAGCGAGTAGCAACACGACGCGCAGCTTTTTCAGCTGCTAATAACCAGCAGGCTTCTGAACATACAGGAAGAACTGTGTATGGATTTGTGGTACATTTTATTGGTGATAAATAATAAACGGAGAAAACAAGAGTGACTTTCTACTTCAGCACTCTGGTGGAAATCTTTGAACAAATAATTCCTGCCTTTATTTTACTGAGGAATCAATAGAGTCCAGTGTAAAACCTCAATCAGTACACAGCGTTGTTGGCAGGCCTGCAGCGTTACAACTACTGCTGCATGGAGGTCACATGCTGTTCTCAATCCTTTCAATAATTCCTATTATTTCGGTCAGAGATCCGGGGATAAGGTCTCCCCGGGTTTAAGCGGAGAAAACAATAGGATTTTGGTCAAAGGATTAGAGCTGCAACATCTACGCAGCAAGAGATCGACAAACACTAAAACAACAACAGAGACACATGTGCGGCCACTCAGAATTTAACTCCCTCTGCCATCTGACGCCGTCAGTCCAGAGCTGCGAGTGGCACATTTTGATTCACTGCGGTGGATTAGGGGGGAGGTTTTTTTCGTACCTGCAGACTTAAACCACGTCTGAGCCGTTTCACGAAAGCAAATCAGCTGGATGGAACTGTGTTTGGGGATTTTATTGTCACACACACACACACACACACAAGACTGGATCATCCTTCAGTTCAGTCAGGGATGCAGTCGCGCTACAGGCCACTTCTGCTCATATGTGGTCTACATGCATCACTGAACATCTCTGAATGTTGCTCAATTAGGTCCCGGTGTGTCCCTAAAGCATTCTGGGTGCATTCACACCTGTATTCAGAGCTGTCCAGCTGTGATCCCATCGCCCGAGTGTGAAAGGGCCCTGGGTGTTGCTATTCTTTCCAGAAATCAATCATGTTATGGGTGTTAGGTGACCGAGTGGGTATAAAAGGGCTTAAGTGGGCTATACTCACGGGGACAGTCCACCTCGTCGCTCTTGTCCTCACATGCCGTCCAGCCGTCACACTGCCAGGACATTGGGATACACTGCATCTTCCCACTGCGGCAGGCGAACTGCCCGGGGCTGCAGCGCTGCTCTGAAACACAACACGAGCGTTTGCGTGGTCAGACCCGCACGGGACGTTCTTTTCAAAAGAGAAACTTGCTTTCAAGTCGGGAGTCCAGCAGAGGACCGGATGAGGCCGTGTGAGCTGTAACAGCAGGTCATTAAATAAGAAATCTTAAATGGTGATGGGGTGAAAATGTGGGGGCGTGTATTAAATACATGATCAGATTTTTTAAAAATAAAAAAATAAAATATAATCACACGTCAAATAAGACCAGCAACTACCACTGCACCAGAGGGATGAACCTAATCAGAAAATACCGGACAGTAGTGAAATGTACACACCCACTTTATTAGGTACACCTGTTCAACTGCTCGTTGTCTAAATCAGCCAATCACGTCACAGCAACTCAAAGCATTTAGGCATGCGGACATGGTCAAGACGATCTGCCTCGTATCAACGGTTCAGGCTGGTGGTGGTGGTGTGATGGTGAGGGGGATGTTTTATTGGAACACTCTGGGCGTCTTCGTACCAGCGTCGTTTAAACTCCACAGCCTACCTGAGTGTTGTTGCTTTATGAACAGCGTACCATCTTCTGGTGGCTACTTCCAGCAGGATAACGCGCCATGTCACAAAGCTCAAATAATCTCTAAGTGGTTTCTCGAACATGACAACGAGTTCTCTGAACTCAAACGGCCTCCACAGTCACCAGATCTCAATCAAATAGAGCAGCATTGGGACGGGAGATTCACATCAGCTGCTGCAGCCGACAAATCTGCAGCAGCAGCGTGACGCTATCGTGTCCATACGGACCAAAATCTGAGAAAGGTTTCCAGCACCTTGTTGAATTTATGCCACGAAGAATTAAGACAGTTCAGAAGGCAAAAGGGGGTCCAACCTGGTGGCAGCAAGGTGTAGCTAATAAAGTGTCCGGTGAGAACAGACAAATGCAAATGAGGACAAAAAAAGATCATGAGTAGAAGGAATCCTGGTAAAAAATAAAACCCACAGCAGCTGGGTAACTGAGTATATTTAGATTAGTTCAGAGAGATCTAGAAATGTCTGAGTAACGGCAGCAGACGCACGCTTAACGTCTGTGAGCTTTTTGTGTGTTAATGTCCTTCAGCAGCACCGTCTGTGCTAAGTGGGGCTCCACGCAACACGTGATTAGACATGAGGGCGGCCTGTGCCGTGCAGTCCTCATGTGACGAAAGTCTACGAGCAGACTCAAACAACATTATTGATCATGCGAGAGAAAGTTCAACTACTTAGAATTTATTTTTTTTTATATTATGGGATGACTTCTAAATTAGTACTTCTAAATACAGATGCTAAGATAATAAAACAACCACAGGTGTTTTCAGGCTTTGAATCTTTTGACGGGAGGGTCTCAAACCATCAGAAAATATTTAAGGTCAGTAATGGTTGAAACTGAAGGAGCTGCTGATTTATTCGAACAAAAACGATCAGACAGCCACCACACTAAAAGACATACTGCTTGCTTACCTGACAATAATCTTGCCAGAGCTAGCCGCGGACCTGAAACAAATAGAAACAATAGAGTGACTCTCGTGTACGTCAGCGCGTTGTCTTTTAGGGATATTTAAACGGCACTCGTCAATGCCCATCCTGTTTGTGCCGCTCATTACGTTGCGTATGAGGACATCTATTATTTATACTGTCAACAAGTCTCTGGCTCTTGTCAGTGCTCTGTGATTTCTCCAGCTGCTTGCCCAGTCAGTGGGAACATTACGCCACCTGTTCTCGGATACAGGTGGCCATGTTTATGTACGATGGAGCTGGACCACCCACTCACCTGACAAATATGGCAACACTATATTTACTTAGAAATAAAAGGCTCTCTGAGCTATTTCAAGGGACTATTGTTTCAGCCGTGTACCAGGTGACATTAACCCACACAAACCAGACCTTCAGCTCCCCACAGAGCAAAGCCACAATATACACTGGCTTTGAATACTGTGATTAAAACCGGTCTTTATTTACTCTAGAGTTTGCGGCACAAATTAACCTGAAAGAAGAAACCAAAGTGGTCATGTGTGGGAAAATTGAGATGTCTCACAAAAAGGACAGATTCTCTTTTGTTCAAACCAGATGTAGTTGTAGGTTTTCCCATTATTTAGCCGCACCAGTAGCGTTACTGCAGCTTGCCCCTGGGTTTAAATACAATCCCACCGGACGATTGTTCAGGCCTTAAAAAAAATAACATGATAAAATATATTTTCAAGAACGGGAATCTCACGTTACACAGGATGTAACCTTTTTATGTTCTACTGCAACAAAAAGGTCACATACCTTGCTTTATCAGGTCGTATCGACTTTGTTCGGCACTACATCCTGCTTACTGTGTGGCCCACCTTTAGCCAAGTGAAACGAGGTAAATAAAATACCCTGTTTTCAGACCGGTCTAGTAATGCAGAGAGCCTCCTGTTTTGCAAAAGGTTCATACATGGAGCTTGTTGAAGACCATTTCCCCACTGGACGATGTTTAAACAGAGTGCGACGCTCCAGCAGAGTGGTTAGTTTCAGGAAGCCGACGCTACGCGAGGCTGTTATTGTCAACAATAACTACAGTCTGGTTTGAAACTATCCTTTAAGGCTGACCTTTATGCACATCGCCTTCACTCTGCCAAAATGGTGTTTTAAGAGCCCTCCTACACAGCAGACGTCACCTTATCTTAGTTAATGCTAAGTGGATTGAGACGCATTACAGACTGGTCTCAGTCTCCTGGGACTGAATGCATTATCATTGATCCCATCGAGCCTGAACGAGTATCAAATTGATGGATAACATTTACAGACCAGTTATCCCAAATACATGAGGGATGATTTGTGATGTTAATCTTCTATTCATACAATATAGAGAACGTTTGTGAATAGACTGGGTTAGAAAATGCTTAAGGCTTTCAAAGATGATCATTTATCTTGGTTCATGTGCCTTGTGAGACATTAGAATAGCGTAAAAAATTCTATCATTTAACTCACACTCTCATTCTGTATACATGTGCAAATCTCTTACAGACAGCAACACTTGTTAGATGTGAGCATTTTCCTTGCCTGAACATGGCGGCCAAATCTAAAACCCCAATCCAGCTGGTGACTGAATATTTCAAACGGAGCCGACTCTTTTTCAGCTGTATCCGGGTGCTCAGGACTAGAAAACACATGCCCGGTTTTTGCTCCCCGATGCCTGCAGTTTAAATAAAGATCAGCATTCAGTCTTTCTGCGCTTTTCTGTCCGATAACTGCTGCAGGAACATTCGCACGAGTAGAATTTATCCAGATAACAAGCAGCCTACTACTTTAGGTTATCAGATATTATTCTGTAGAAAGTGCAGCTTGGGTATCTACAGGTTTTTTTTTATTTTTTATATATATATATATATATATATATATATATATATATATATAAAAAGGATCCATCTAAAAACAGCTTCAAGTTGAAGAGCACTTCCCTCGTCGTTATCTGAACTTCCTGATGATTGGGATGAAGTATCTGAATCAGCTGTGGTGAACAGCTGCCTGAAAGCTCATTTTGGTAGGGATTTCGTCAGAGAGAGAGATTTTACTGCGCACGTTTGAATAGGAGGGTAATGTTTTGTTCCCGTAATTAACCACAACATGCCCGATAAGTGCACGTGCTTGAAATGCATCTCAACAAAAACACGGTAATGCATCTGCGTGATGGCTTGAGAATAATGTGAAAATAAAATTCTCTCTTTTTGAGGCGCTTTCTCTCACAAACTTTGGATTTTGCAACGATTCTAAAAACAATGAGCGACAGCTGTGTACCCTGAGAAAAGTGAGCCCCTGCATCTCTTATGTAACCGTCAGGAAATTATAATAAAGACTATGAGACTGCCCCAACTCAGTCCCACTGGAGATAAAATAAACTTTATTGCACACTGTAGCACACTGACATGACCCTGTGCACGCCCTGCATCACCTCCAGCCACTGATGATTCACACCATCTCTGAGGCTCACTGTTAAAAGCAGTGAGTGGGGGTATGGGCAATTCATTTATTTTTCTTTACACCGCCTCACATTTAAAGCCCACGTGTTCTCGCCTCGCCGTCACAATAAAAGCACTACAGATCACATTCCTTCAAGCTGTTTGGTTTACAAATGGGCAGACTACGTGTAAAAAATTTTAATTAAAAAAAGCAGTTTTGGGGTAGAAAATTAATACGTGTCACTTTTGCTATTTGAAGTGGTTTCTAAGAAGTTCATCAAATATTTTGGTGTTGCACTGAAAGGCTCAAAACTTTCACTTCTGTCTTGTACAGTTCTACAATACAGTACATTACCATATTAGGAGAAAAGATTAACTGTTCATTTACTTCGGAAAGGAAAGACTCAACATTTTCATTTCCTCACACACTTTTAACTGCTGAACAGAACAGCAGCACAAACAAGACGTTGCAAAAAATTTGTTCTGCGGGCAGAAATGTGTGGAAGGTCAGGGCCGTCTCGCCAAAATAGGTCGATAGGTCAATAAAGCCTTTAAAACATCACTCTTAACATACTCCAGTGGGCAGAATACCGTAATATTATTATATATTTTTTTAAAAAGGCCAATATCCTTCAAGAGTTATGTTATGTTGCAAGTAGGAATCAGCCAATGAACACAGTTGGAAAAGATACAGAAATCAACGGACCTTGTAGCTTTAGAACATAATAATGATGGTATAAAAAAAGTCCCTGTTTAAAACTATATGTATCTGCACAATGTAATGAGTTTATGAAAACCCATTAATTTAATCACGGTGGAACCATAATCTAGCTTGATATTTGTCAAGAATAATCATTTCCCTGACCATCACATCAGCAATCCGAGTTGTTTTTCAACATTTACTTCAATAGTCTTTTAAAAATGCTGTACATCACTGTAAGAACTCATGGTTGTATTTCAAGTCTTCTCCATTTGAGTAACTGAAAGTTAACCGTCAGCTGCAACTGTAGTCTGGTCAGTGGGGTATCAGGTGAACAAAAACATCTGTCAGACTGTTGACAGATGATGTCTGTCAAAAGCTACTACAGCCAGCTTTTATTGCACAGAACAACGTGTGATAAACGGCGGGTGCGGCTCGCTCTGAAGGTAATATTTCAACCCCCGAGCAACCACAGGACATGCACACGTGCTAACCACCAAGCCATTGCCCTGTCATGTGTATACGATCATATGCATTTCTGTTTTTACATTTGGCGTGTAGTTTTGCAATACTGTGCCAAGCAATGTGAAACATACATGCATGAGCATGTGGCCCAGACACATTGTTAGCATGTGAAACTTTCTACATCAATCAAAAGCACCTCCAACATTAGCCATTCTCCCTCGGGTGGAAAACGTGTCAAGCCCAACTACATTCACAAATCTGCTTGTAAAAAACGGAAGGCTTTCACCAAACAGCCATTTAGAAATGTGACAATTAAGCAGCACACCATCAAGTAACCCAAACATGGCTGAATAAAATCTTAACCATTACAAGACGCTGCTCTTGCCTGCTATAAGCTGCTGTGTGGAAATCAAGCGAGTCAGTTATAAAATGTATCAAAGTCAAGTGCAGACTCGTGGGATGACACGAACGCCAAATAAACAACTAATGATTTAGTGATCCTCTGAAATAATCATTTCATGATGCATGTACCTTTGCTAATCAGCAAGGTGCTGAACTGAAAGTCGACCTGTGTGACGCGTTTCATGCTCACAACTGCCAAAATTTTTTCAATTGAATTACGTTCCAGCAAACTGGATTATATTGAAGCACCGAGCTTTGGGAAGCCTGCACTTGATGTGCACCGACATGCTCTACAAAAACACACCCTCTAACATGCAGCCTCACTGTAAAATACCATTAAACCGGAAGCAGCCCCTGCAGGAGCCCCAGCATGAAGTGGTTTCAGGCAATACTCATAATTACCCACACACGTTATATAAACAAAAAGGTGTTGTGTTCACCCTTTGACATTAGTTTATATAACTACTTCCACTTTGAGAAGATGAATTACTACTGTTGATTACACTCTAATTGAGTGCAAATTAACCATATTATATGAACTTAATATTTGCTTAAGAAACAAACCTATTCACAAATGAACAATAAAGGTGCATGCAGTGTTGTGTGGAATGTTGGGAGTTTGTTGCTTTGGATTGAGGCAAACAATCATGCGTTTATCCATGACTTGACCTGAAAACTGTTTCTCCAACGCTTTTCTCTGTCTTTTTTGCTGCTTAAAAATAAGGTATCCAAGAGTTTGCATTCAAAGCACGAGTCCAGGCTTTCAACTGAGTCAGATGATGTGAAATCATGTTTGGTTCATTAAAAAAAAAACTGGCATTGTGTACTACATGAAGAGGACTTTGGTATGCCAGAGCTGTATTGGAAGTGGTTAGATTTTTTTTTTTTAAACAAACATGCACACTATGCATTTCCTGATAAGCTTAACGGTGTAGCTAAATGACGAGTCAATCCCAGTTTATCATGAATCTCTGACATGCATTTCAAATTAAAGCTTCACGACTTAGCGGTTACAAACCAAGGCATGACATAGTGGAGGGTTAACCCACACCTAGGTTCAATTGTTTACACACCTTTTTATTTGGACAAGTCATAATAGCCACTTCTTATAAATTAGTCGAGATCAATCTTTCCCCAATACATCCGTATAAGTGTTAAAACGATCTAGTTATTAAAGATAATTCTTAATTTGGAGGAAAAAATAACGGCGTTAACTGATTTTTATACTGAAATAATATGGCTACGTGTGGCTAAATCTTAAAGTGTTTGTCGTTTATTGATGGTCGACGGGGGTTTCAGTTTGCCTACGTTAGGTTTTTTTTTTTTTTACTGCTTCGGTGCCGGGAGCAAGGCGGTCCTCCACACGGCCCAGCAGTAGCCCAGCAGCGGTTAAAAAGACTACCGGAGTCCCCGGTTCATCCAGCAGGCCTTTCCGCCTGACCTGCCGCTTACAGCTGTAATCGGTTTCTTCCACTTCCGAGCAGAGTTCACGGGGATGTACGCAAAGAAATAACAGCATTAAAAATGATTTACCTGTCCGTGGTGGGTCCGTTAACGTGAGGACGAAGAGAAGAGAGAAGAGGACGCAACTGCTGCTGTCAGCCTTTGGCAACATTTATCCTCCATTCATAGTAACTCCTCTATTCAGAAATTTAAAAAAATATACCGAGGTTCTGCACCGCCGCCCTCTCCGGATTTATAACATTAAACGTTTGATACAGTTTTTACCCATTTTAATGCGCTCCGGGCGGCAGTTAACGAAGAAAAACAACCTAACGGAGCATAGTCGCACCGCACAGCGACACGAATTGTGGATAATCTGGTCGAGCTGCTAACGCTATCTAACTGGCTGCGCCGTTACGTCGTCCGTCCTCTCTCGCAGCTCTGTGTGGAGCGGCTCGGATCCAAGATGGCTGCGGCCTACCATCACAACATTCCCAAACATGGAACACACGGGCTCTCGACTGGAGGAGCTGCCGGGGCGGAGTTTAGCAGATTACACCCAGTGTGACACACGATAACCAATGTGTGTGTGCGTGTGTTTCGTTGAGATTATTATGTGATGAATCCAAGCCAAAACATTATCGCTGGTTGTACCGAGCGGATGGCACCGACACCAGCACGGCGTATCGTGCGAGCTGCTGGCACACTGGACGCCGTATTTTCCGGTAGTCACGCATATGAGAAGACTTTGATGAAGCGTGATTGTACTAATTAAAAATGATAATTACATGTAAACAACAGTTTACCTCAAGGTCACGTGAACCCATAACATCAATTTCTCCGGTTAAGCAGAGATTTGTTTCAAAACTTAGTTGTTCCAACAAAGCGGTAACGAAGTGAGATTTGCCTTTTTGATTTGGTATCATTGAGAAGCTTTTGTTTTAGAATGCATTAATACAATACAAAACTCAATTCTATCCTGCACGTCATATGCTTTGCACTATATTATGGCCTCCCTGGGACAACCTGAACTGTTCGACCTTGTGAGAGAGCCCATGGGTCAAACTCTAAGACTAAGAATGGCAATAACAGGCGAGTCCCCATCTTTCAGTAAATGTTAAGGCCTGCTTTAGTTAGCATATTAAAAGATTTATCTAATATCTAAAGTTTTCAAGCTTTAAGAACAGTACATCAAAACGCATGTACATAGGGCATGTTAGCATTGTTTTAGACTTAACTAAATGCAACCCCTATATTTTAAGTGCTTTTGTGACAAGACCCAAATCAAAGTGTACACGTTTTCTTACAAGAAATCAACAAGCATATTAAACATTCGCTGTACTGAAGACTTAGGTTTGTGTGAGTAAGTATAATGTCCACAAGTGAGTAGAAATGCTGTTCCTGGATAACATCCCTGGTTATGAAAACACTGAAAAAAAGCAGACTGACAGCGTGCTGGAGTATTTCTGGCTGTAGTTTAAACACAGAACAGTATGATGAGTCACATACATTTGAAACTTGCTTGTTATTGTTCTACAACCAGTAAGAGGTACAACAGACCTATTGGCGAGGATGCCATCTGATTATACATGGTATGATATTATTTTGCAGAACAGTTTTAGTTTACTTCATTAGATTTTAAGAAAAGGGTTGTACAGTTTAATGATCCTGCTCAACTTTCAATTAAGATAAAATGGCAAAAAGAAACATTCATCATTTACACTGACAGCTGTCTAACTGAAGCTCAGTGTTTTTTCATTCCCATTTTAAACACCAACACAAAAGTCTGAAGTTGGGGAAACCCGTTGTAAGGTAACAAAACATAATTGATCATGTTCTTTCTATAATGCAGAGACAAATACTGTAATGTCACAGCAGCATGTACAAAGAGATCTGGGCGATAGCTATTGGATGCTGTGAGCTTGAATCTCATTTGTATGTGTGACTCAGAAAACAGCTACGGAATTATATTGTATTTATCATCATTTAAGCGTGTGCTGCTGGGATGACAAAAGTTTGTTAGAATGGAGGCAGCTGTACAAAAATCTATGACACCTTGCATTTGGGATAAAACAATAAAACAAGTAATTAAATAAAATTTGGACACAAAGATGTATTTCACGGGGGATCCACATGAACCCATCTGTGCACAAATGTAACAAATAAATCCTTAAAAATTCTTCAGTCCTCTGTACATTTCTTTATCTAGTCATCCAGCTGAATGATGTGCTCTATAATGTAAAAAGAGGAGAGTTTGTAATCAAGTTCTCCACATTATGAGTCTTGTTTTGTACAATCCCAGCAGAGAACAGCTTCTCTTACTTAGAAAAAATCGGCGGCCTTCCGTCTCTTGGGAAGTTGCAGCAGATCGTCTGTTAGTGATGTAAGGTCCTGAGAGCTCGGTGTCTTGGCTTTGTTTGGTGTTGGCGTTCCTGTGGGAGTGGATGGGCCACCGAAGGGAGACTTGCATACCCCATGTGAGGGCGATGGGGTGTAACTTGCACGTAGCGCTTTGTCCGTGTATTTGCTAGATGTCCGATTTACGAGCCTCTGCAGGGCGGGGGTGAGGGCTGGGCTCAGACCTTTAGGCGTAAGACTGCAACACAAAACGTTAATGTGATCAGTTTATAATAATGGAAATTCCTTCACAACTGCACTAAAATTATTTTAAAAATCCGCCTTTCAAAGACAAAAGTTGACTGATGCAGAAAGATGTTACTTGTAGACGCAGATAAAATCAATAGTGCAGACGTTCAAACGTCTTTACCTTGCAAGGTTCTCTGTGACCTTTCGCAATGCTTCCTGTTTCTTTGCACGGTTTTTAGCGGCAGCTTCGTTGGCCATCTTTAAACCCAGCCTCTCTCGTCTTCCTGGTTCTGGAATCTTTTATGAACAACATAAAATAAAAATGTCAACATCTTAAATATTTAATGTGTATATATATATATATATATATATATATATATATATAATATTTAATGTATGATAAATAATAATCCCACTGAAGGTTCAGTACTTTAAACGATGGTCCATGATTCCTCTCAACATATGGGCTGTCTGATCCATCCAGACGAAACGGGGTGCTCTCGATCTCACCCCAGGTCATCAGAGGCGACTCGGCTACACCTGAGGGGACAAAAATAGCTTTCAGAAATCTAGTCCAAATGTAGGCAGAGATGTTGAACAGCAGTTTATTGCAACATTTATTTTCTTTTGTCTCAGGAATGTTGAGGAGGATTAATTTTTTTTAAGACCCACTCACCGGGCGCAGGAGAAGGCATCGTTTCAAAACCATATCCATTCACTGTAGGGGATTCATGTGGGATGAGCTCTTTCCCATCTGGGCCTACTTTCCCCTGTTTGAACTGGACAGAAAACATGATACGTCAGCTACAACAACATGTATGGGGCACATTCAGGCAAAAACAAAACTACCCCCATGCAACTTCGTGCCTTATTTCTGGTTTTCATATACCATGTTCCTAAACTGTACCTGTGCATTGAGGGCCGCAGCCTGCTGAATCTGGCTTTTGTTGAGAGCTTTGCTGAATGGGTCTCCAGCAAAGCGCGTGTTCTTGTGAATAACCTCCCGTGGCTTCTTAAATAAAGAATCATCGTCTTTAACACCTGATTTAAAAAATAAATAAAATAAAAATGGTGAAAACAGATGAAATCCACTATTTATCTCACAGCTAAAACGTTATCAATAACATTTTCAATTGCAATTAAAGTCAGTTTTAGTTTGGTGTTCTTACCCTCTGGGTAATACATCAAGGCATTCTTCGCTTTGTACTCCCACGTCTCAAGTCCAGCTTTGACACATTCCAGTGCTGCTTTCTCTACTGATGGTAAGGCAAGGTTCTCCTCATGGCGCTGAAAAACATTGGAGTCGTTTATAAAATGTTTTCAATGCAGTCCAAGGATGTGTTAATATTTAATTAACTGTCTGACGGACAGTGACAAAACCGTGCAACCCTCATTACCTCAAATATGTGGTTTCTAATTCTATCATCAGCACACCTGTAATCCCAGCATTTAATTTGTTTGCTTTGAATTCAACTAAAGCTTTTAACATACCTGCTTGAATTCAGCCTCAGCTTCATATAACCAGGCATGTCTCAGCTTCTCCTTGTCTTCCGCCAGATCCATAATGTGCTCAAATGATGCGTTATCCTCGCTGGTATTTTTAGCAAGGAAACGATCCAGACAGGGCAGCTCTTTCTCTTTCTTGTCATCATCGTTGCTCTCTAGAAATACAATAATGACAGAAATAGGGTTAAATGACTGTTGGCCATTTCTATTCGTCAAGAGTATTACTGCCTAACATGATTTATGTCAGTCGTAAGAAAGGGTTTTAAAGTGGGACAAAGATCTGCGAGTTTATATAAGCACACAAAGTTCAGAACAGTAGGTTATCCGTTTGTCATCTTAAAAATGAGATACTTACCCCCATCTAAACCTTTACCGCCGTGAGTGGAGGAGGGCGACCCTGAGCGGCCCACTGGCGTCTCAAAGCTAGCTGGCGTCACATCTTACACACAAAGAGGGTGAAGGGAAAAAAATAGGTGTCAAGCGCATTCAGACAAAATCTGTTAATACGATAAAATTACAAGAAAATACAGTGTTTAATTTCACTCATCTTGTTACTTACAGGGTGCAGATGACCGTGGTGTAGATTTAGTCAAAGATGATCCATATCTGATGGATATCTCTCTCATTCTCCCTAGGTCTCCGCTTTCCTCTGCTTCGAGATAGTCCTTCTGCGCTTGCAATTTAGTCACGTCTGGGAAGAAGTCCCTCTGGATGATCTTCTCTAAACTCTGTTAGACGTAGACAGGTAGGTACATTTGATTGTATATAAGAGAAGATATGGGCGTGCTTTAAGTTATTAAATTAAAGTCAGTAAATTTATAGATCGGACAAATAACAGTTTAAGCTGTTGTGATAGAGCACAGTAAAGATTATTATTTATTCCAATACCTTAATATCATTAATGTAACAAAATACCTAATACTACATCTTAATCTTACAATTGCCAAAATCCAAGACCATAACTTGTCTATTCTCATACCATGATATGACTCCTACACACATGTATCCTATCTTATTCCTAAAAGACGTTTTGAAACGTCACTTCTTCAGTGTTAAGCTTAAGGGGACTAAAGACTTCTCGCACAACTAAGTTACTTAAACCCCTAATTACAAAACACACAGAGCTCAACACCAAAGTAATATATGTTACACTAAATAATGAACCTGTTAACCTGAGAGTTTCTTAGCTAGCATTAACCGAGCTAACACAGCACTATTGTTGTTATCTAATGCCTGCTGACAGCCCGTCCTTTTCTCCTATCATTTAGCTAAGGTTACCTCAATGTACTTCTCTTCGTCGAGAACCTTTCTGTTCAGCTTCCCTTTGTCATTCTCCTCGGGTTGTTGTAGGAGAGCCACTGTTGTCACCGCTGAAGGGACGAGAGTCCCAAACAGCGATTTCCTCACGCTGGCGCTGCCTTCCATTGTGGACCCTGTTAGCCTCCTGGGCTAACGGCTAACGGCGATCCTTCTGGGACAAACACCGACTGAATCGAAACGGAAGGCGGATTTACTGCTTGCAAATCTGAGTTTAAGTAGTCAAAGCACACATTATATTACCAGACCATCGAGGCTATGTGAACTTCACTAAATGTAACCAGGCAGTTAGCTAACTAGTTACCGTAAGCTAACTTTGGGACTGCGTACAAACAACGTAGTGCGTACAGTCTGAATCGTTACGTCACAGGAAGGTTACTTCCCCTCAGTTCAAATGAAAAAAGAAATGTCCTGTATAATAATTAGCATAAATAACATTAATAATCCATGTTTTGTATGAGTTAACTTTTACTATAACATAATATCATATATATGAAAAAACGTTTTGTTTGTTGCAGAAAGTGTTTCTGTTTTAGGTCAGATTCCCTCAGTTTAGAATGCAGTAAGGACACTGTGATTATATTTTAAACAATTTTGACAAAAACAGTTTGACGAATTTATAGCCATGGTGCATTAATAATACTAGGATAATAATAATAAAATATTCTGTATTCAGACTACCAATCAAAACCCATATGTTTCATTTTGTTCCTGTTACCTGCCCACCTATAGAATCAATACTATATATATTTAACACAGAAATCTTTTGTCCCCACTAATTATCTCCTGAGCCCCCAGACTGACAACCATTGATTTAAATAGACTTCCATAACTGAAATGGAGATCTGTGAGATGTGTGTTGAACGTTGCTGAAAAGACTACACACAAAACTGTATGCAGGAGTTTTTGAGCTAAAAAGAGACAATGTCTAAATAAAGTGAAATATTTAAATTCTGATTGGACACGTTTACTGCATGTCAGCTTTTAAGGTGGTATGACGCTGCAACTTGGATGTATTATATTTTTTATAAAAAGTTTCTCCACCTCTCTTAACACAACTTTATTTGTTCTCAAGGACACTTCTTTTCCACAAACAGTGTGAACTATAACAATCCATTTACAGATTCAAGATTTATCTCTCAGGATTAGTATTAGCATATAACGCCAGTCCTTCGATCTCGTTTCTCGGACTTAACCAATAAGATTCACAATTAGGCTACAAAACTGTCCACAGTCACATGATTTGACCGACACAAAGAGTTTGTTCATTTTCTGGAAAAAAAGGTATTTGTCTGGGTATTGTAGTTGATAACAATTTCAAAAAATCCTTGTATTTATACAACTCAAGCATACACTCTCTTCTTTTTTCAAAATTGGGGTCCATATATGCAATACAAAATTTAGTTTTCTGCATTTCCCACACCAAATGATAGTCTCTTCTGACGCCTCCACTTTGCTCTTCGGTTTTTAAACCAAACCTGTCAGCCAAAAAAAAGTCAAGTTATTTAGTTGTCATTTTATTGTTTCATGACATATGATACTTATCACATTTAAATAAACAATTTGAACAGCAATGGGCATTATTATTAACACAGGCATATAATTAAAACGTGAAAAAAGTGATGCATCAAAGTATTTAAACCTGTTCCATCTACCATAGCTATAGCACAACTTTGAAACTCTGATTTGTTGCAAGGCTGAATGTGACACAGCAGTCTTACCTCTACTCTTTCTTCTCTTAAGTGAGTGTGCTGGGCTAGGTTCTCCCTTGTGTTCACATCTGGATACTGGTTCTGCAGGAACAGCTCCTCTAGTGCGTCCAGCTGCTCCTCTGTGAAAATCGTGCGGTGACGTCTGGTTCGCCTCTGCACCTGAGCGGGCGTCTGCTCCTCTCTGTGTGCTTCTCCGAGCCTGCACGGGTCCGCGAGCATCGCCGGGGGCCATCCGTACGGACAGGCTGCAGGGAGGAGATCTGATTTCAGGTCAGGGAGCATTGAAGTCAAAACCAGTTTAAAATGTGTGCCAACAGATTTGAATCTTCTCATCAAGAGAACGCGGTTGGTCTTACCTTCGTGAATGAAATCAGTCTGGAATATGTCTCCGCAGTGGGAGCAGTAGCAGCAGCACAGGCAGGCACGGTGCAAAGCCTCCGTCTGGCCTCCAGCCACTGCCTTCTCTTTTAGTCCCCTTGTTCCACATGGTTGTCTGTCTTCATTACCGTTTGGATATTTGCTCAGTATGTTTTCAATTGTGAAAGAAAACTTTTGTCTCTCCATCCCAATCAGTCCATCCATCTCCAAAGAAATTCCAGTAAAACACAAGCAGTGGTGATCACGGGATATTGACAGCAACACTTTGCAATAGTTCAGCCTCATCTGCTTTCCTGCTTCTGCTCTCTCTACAACAGCGTGTCAGGCCCTTATAGTGAAATTGGGAGGCAAAAAAATAGTAAAACTATAATCCCCTCTATGGACCAGACACATAAAACGGTTGAAACTTAATTCCTAGCTAATCTGGGCAGTTTTGTGAAGAGGTTAGGGGGGACAGCAGATTCAGTTAATCTTGCCTCATTCCTTTCTCCAAAAGAAATCAGATTTCACTGCATAAAATGAGAAGTGGAGAGCTCCTAAGATCCTCATTGTTGAGGTTTTAGAGAAAAGGGGATTGCTTGGTATTAGAAACCTGGATTTAAGGATGAACAGGGGTTTTTTTTGGCGTGGCCAGAGACTTGTCACAGAGACTATGCTGAATTTGAGCATTAGTTTTTAAATTTATTTCATAATGTCACTTTCCTATTTAGCTTTATCAACAAATGATCTTGTGAAGTAGATGCGGTCGGTGAATGACACAAGCTGACAGCAACAATGCATACTAATTACACACAGTCATTAGTTGCAGATGAATGAGTGACTCATCTTGCCAGTGACGTGTGTGGTGACACTAATAGATTTGTATGTATTACTCAGTTGAGATGCACACAAATGGCAAGAGCAAATTCAGAAAATGTGGTTTATATTCGCAATCATGCATCATGTGTCTTATCTGTGCGGTGCAGTCTTTCAGTCTCACTTCTCTGACAATGCACACAGCTGAGGTAAAGCTATTACAGGTTAAATTCATCCCCCCCCCCAACAAATCCTGTGATTTCATACAAGGCAATACACCTTTTTTTTCAGAGAATTAATGGATTTCCACAATCTGTCTTAAGCTCCTTTTTATAAGGGCTTTTGAAAACAGATAACAATAAACACCATCCCATCCTTTTCACTTGGGTTTAATAGCGCCAAGATTGTTGATGTATAGTTTGCGGAGCATGTGAGATTGCTATCTGCAGTTATTGTGGTGCTCAAAAGAAGGAATTGTACCACATCCACATCGGTTCAAACAGTTCAAAATTCATTACTGGGGATTAGAATGATAAAGGCTCATTTTGTGGTTGAAAGAGCAATATTTGGTACAAGAGGTAAAGTAAAGGAAAGCCACCACCGACCCATGGTTGATACAGTTTTTCTAGATTTATCCCGGGCTGCCTGGACTGCTCTCTTCACTTTTAAGTGATTTTCACCAGGAAACATTATCAACATGAGAAACAGTTCCATTCAACAACATGTGATTTTAAAAGGCCTACTACTACACTGTAAAAAAAAAACATATTTTTACAGAAAATAACTCTAATTTTTTATTGTTTTTAACAGTTTTTTAAAATGATATGCAAAACACTGTAAAATTATGGACATTATGTGTAAATGA
>JAVQJL010023030.1:0-27381 GCA_036024295.1 Nannoperca obscura | reverse complement strand
TGGATTCGGGACATGGGGTGATTAAGGGTTTATTTTGTTTTTTGGGGAAAACGGGGGTGGGGTGAAGGATTTGAGGTAGTGGGAGGAACCATTCAGTCCACACTCCATTTCAGAAGGTGACGGTAATGCACCGAAAAGTTGTTTGCCAACCGCCATAAAACAAAAGAAGAAGAAGAAGAAGGAAAAACTTCCTCAGCCCTGTCCTGTGTGCTTCAGTGAGGGGGCAGTGAGGATGCCTAGCGCGACAGTCCCGAGCAGACTTTTTTTAAACTTTTAATTTCATTTACTTATTTACACTGATTCACTTTTCTTTTATTTGAACCCGTGTGTTGCCATGTTGCGCGTGGTAGTAGAATCTGCTAAAAGTCTGCCTAAGAAGAAAGTTGGAAGTCCTGATCCGGTCACAACTGTAATTTTTAAAGGTTAGTCTCATTTTCCAAGTATAAAAAAAAAAGTTTTAACTCTGTGTCGTCTAATATGTGGATGTAAAGTGTGACTTTGGAACTAAATGGCAAGTTTATATTCATTATCATTAAAGTTTTGTCTAGTGTGACGTCACTCCATGGACTTAATAGTTTTGCTTACATATAAATGTGTGTGTGTGTGTGTGTGTGTGTGTGTAAGCCCTTGCAATAAATAAACCTATAAATAACTTCTTTAGCTTTCTTGTACTTGTGCATTGGAAGGCTAAAAGTCCTTTTTAAAATTTAAAAAGTTTAAGCTGCCGTTGTCAGTGTAGTGTAATGTTTAAAAACGTAATTAACCCAAAATTGTATTGCAACATTAAAGACTTTACCAACACAGCATTTGCAGAAGACAGCAGGGTAGGGATTGTGTTAGGACCTGTAGGACAAAGCGTGTACACACAGGCTCAGACACAAAGAAGGCGCCTGTAAGAAAGGGAGAAGACTAATGTAGGGAAACGATCCTTCAGCTACTGAATAAAAATGATATCGGACACCTAGTGGTATTTTCTCCTGAAGGAGAAATGATCCTGGCAATCAGCTCTAGTTGCTCTCAGCTGTTTTCTTTGTACCTCTGTCATCATCCTCACCATCCACAGGTGTGGCAGCTTCTGTCTTTTTTCCCCCTTCTTCCCCTGTAAATACATACAAAAACATTGCCAGCTTAGATAAAAAAAAAATCAACCCTAACTAACTAATATAACTAATATAACAAATGGGTAAAATGATTTTAGGTGAACTTTGTGTGGTGAAGTCGTGTACCATGCAGTCAGTATTATTTTTAAAGGATTGTCAAACAGCTGCGAAGAGAAACTGCAAACATGTCTTATATGAATATTCACAAAAAATAATTTCTCTTTCAGATGATAAGAAGAAAACAAAAACGATTGACAGTGAGTTGAATCCTGTGTGGAATGAGGTAAATCAGTGTCACACACACACACACACACACACACACACACACACAGTCAAACATGCATATATCTCTGTTGAACTCTTTTTACTGTAGATCAGCTGCTGAGGAGAGCAGGACTAATTGATTTATTATAAGACATCCCTACATATATACGTGACCAGACATCATCATATGACTGTCACAGTATGTATTGACATTGTCAATAGATTAGGAGTCTTGGAGTTGGATGTGACTGTTTTGTTGTACTGGCTGAGTTGCCAAGACATTATTTACCCAGGTTACGTTTGTTTCTTCAGGACATCACAGCATATCAGCTTATGGATCGTGTGTCCCTCATCTTGTCTTGCAGGTGCTTGAATTTGACCTGAAGGGCACTGGACTTGACTCTAGCTCCTACATAGATGTGATTGTGAAAGACTATGAAACTATTGGAAAAGATAAGTAAGTGCAATACAGACAGTCTGAGCTCCCCGTGAGCTTTGGCTTCATTGTTTGTGCAACAGATGGATCATGTTGGTGAAGAGAAGCTATGTGCCTCACCTCAGTGATTCACAGTGCAAACGTCTTCTTGTCTGAACGAAGACTTTCTAGGAAAAAAGGAGCCTGTTAGCTAACAGTAGTTGAGGTGTGCACGTCTTTGTCTTTTTCAGTCGTATTGGTATGGATGCCAGTTTCTTTAAATAAACAAAACAGGCCGTCTGACATGAGCAACTCTCAATCTGAAGAGCCCCTGAAGTTCCATGGCTGCATATTAGCTATTTGTACATGCCAAAGGCCACCACCCGCTGTTCAGGTTACACATCATTATCAACACACAAGTATACAAAGAAAAGAAGTTGGATATTATCATAGTAGCTCACTGTTTGAATTATGTAGCTGGCCGTGTCTACCCCCCCACACCCTGCTTGCCATGCTGAGACATGCTCCGCTGTGTGGGATGACTGATCCTGACTGGCTAACAACGGGTGGATGAATTGTCGTTTGTTCCCTCTGTGTCTCTCTCTCAGATTTGTGTGGCACTTTGTCACAAAGGGCAGGAAAAAAATCAAGGCGTTACTTGCCAACCTAGCTGTGTTATTGTAGTACATACATAGTATGCACTGCTTTAATGCTGTGCAAGCTGTCATGCTAAATGTTTCTAAGTTGCACCTATAAAAGCTAGAATCACATATGGGACCAATTTAGTCTTAGTTGGTTAGAAACGACCACAAAGAGGAAACATTCTTTGTGGTCGTTTCTTTCCCGTTCATGAAGTGTATAGTCAAAGTTTCCCCAGTGCACGGGACGGTCACTGAGGGAGGAGCTTTGCAAAAGTGTGTTTCCAGCACATGAGTCTGTGTTAAATTGAGTAAAGTTTTCCACTGGGCTGGCCCGTCTGACACACTCCCTCAAGACCTGCACAGTGGGAGCAGAAAAGGGCTCCTCTCTTTCTCTCAAATTGTTTTCCAGCTGCTGTTATGGGTATTCCCTGCTGTCGTGGCAACGGAAAAGGGAACAGGAAAAAAAAGCAATCCGAGTTTTCCTACCTAATAATACGATTTTGGAAAGGAATTGGAAGATTGTAGGACAAAGTTCTCCTGCGAAAATAACAGGACAGTCTTGATCATAGGATTTGAGAATGAAATCTGCCTATAGCGAGTTTCATGAGTTTAATCAGCGACACGATGCCTCATTCCCTTATACCAAGGCTACGTGAAATGATTGCGGTATGATTTCCATCTGGTTTAATTTAAATCTTTTGTAGAGATTACTTGAAGTAAAGCCATTTCACACACGGCACATGTTCTGGTAAAGTATTTCAGACGGGTCAGAACAAGACTACAGCTACAAGTCTGCAGCCATGTTAGGCCAGGGATCACCTTAGTCAGTAGGATTCAAATCATCCAATAGCTGTTGAGTTATTTCAATCTAGACCAAAGTGGGGGACAGATCTGCAGACTGACAGTGGGCGTCCCTAAAGCCACACCGCTAGCTTGGCTAAAAATGAATAAATAAAAAAGTTATATAGACAGGCAATTTAGTAAAAAGTAGTTCATGGTTAAAACTTAACTGTCATCTCCTGCTTTGCACCTGTTTTACATGCTACTGTTACAGAGCTTTTTTTTAAAAAACTTTACAATCATTCAGTTGGACTTAATCACTCGCATATTTGAATGCTGTTATCAGAACGCAGTCAAGTTGAAAACAGAGGAGTAGCAAAATGAAAATGATGTGAGAATCCAGGGAGAGCCCCGAGCAGAGGGCCGAGTTGTGCAGCTCCACCCGCAGACACTCAGATGTGATTTCATTCGCGGGAGGATGAGGATGTCACGTCCTTCCTGAAGCCACACCTCAATTAAGTCTGAACCGTGTAAACATTATTGCTGTGAAGCCATTGGACATAAGCACTGCTGTCAGATTTGAGGCTACATACCAGGTTTATAGAGTCACTTACTCCCTGGAGGATCCCTGTGTCAGCCTCCTTCCTTATTTAGAGCACTGAGCGCTGCCAAAACAACTCTCCATCCTTTTCTCCTCCCTACAAATCCTGATATGCATCTGCTTAATAAAGAGTTCCTGTCTGAGTAATTGTGTATTTAGTACATTAGAATATATATTGTCTTGCATGTCAGATGCTTTGCGGCACAGTATTAAGACAAGTCATATGATCTAATGCTTCTGGTATTTACTTTGTCCATGAAGTTTTGGATCAATAGAGTTTTATGGTTTAAAGAAATGCTTTTCTGACTGAAGTTTAAATCACTTGATGTAAATGAAGTCAGCATCGTTTTTCTTGTTTCCTGCAATTCTCTTTGACTTTTTCCATCCAGGCCAAGTAAAAGTCGTTAGCAAAAGAATGTTATTTTTAATAGGGTTTAATCCAATTTAAAAGCTTTAAACCTGGCCAGTTTCGGTTGTATCTTATTCTGAGCCTGGAGTGGTGTCATTGGATCTAGCGTCCGTAGTGAGAAACCGAGTTTCTGCCTTGGGAAAATTCCTTGTATCAGGAACGCTGCCAAAATAATATTCCCTCTGTCCTCCCAAAGAATGGTAGTTTACATGATGTGGTGCATTCCCTTGTTACTGTGACAGCGCAGTAAGCATTATTTTATCCAGCCAAACATGAACTGAGTTGCCAGACGATTAGGACCAGCTAAAACTAATGCAGTCTAATACAACAGTCCTGCAATGAATCCTCCTTTCATGAAAGTTATAATGTTCATGAGGTGTTGAATCAACAGTGTGACCGGTTTGGAGAATGCAGTTTGTGGTGCCGTTGAACTGTATTGCATTATACAGAGCGGTGTTTCTGTTATTTAGTGCGGCCTCACTGATATAAATGGAGTGGACGAAATAATAGAAACCGCACCACAAAATACAGTTGAATCGACACAAACTGAACATTTTAACACTATTTTAACGCTATTTGAGTGTATATGTTTCAAATATCCAGACTTGTGATTCTTTCAGTGGCAACTTTTGAGATCTGTAATTAAGTATTTTTCCCAGTGCTAATATGCTGTTTTTATTTTCATATTTACGAAATAATGAGAAGCCAGAATAGCAAATGTTAATTCCAGGGGGTAAAACTGTAGAAGCTATAAGGTGACTGTGTCTCATGATCTTTTCAGGTTTACCGTATTTTTATTTGACCACTGAAAAAAATAGTAGGATGTCTAGTTGAAATACCTCAGAAATCATCCTGGTTCTGTCGTTCACAGCAGGTATTAACATGGAGAGAAATGGTTAAAGTCAGTTGTCTCAGATGATCTAAACGCTGTGAATCCCTGGCTGCTAGCTTCTGTGAGGTTTTGACTGTACGCTGGTTCATGGGGTGTGTTTATTTGTCCGAGCAGGTTTGGTTTGTTAGCTCTGGGTGGTGACCTTCTAAATGCCCCCTTTGTGAATGTGACTTCATTGAGCACACATGCAGCATTTCATTTGTGTGTGTAACTTGATTACTGAATTGTTGAATTTTTGCTGAATTTTGCACCGCAGAAATCAGAAAATCAATGCAGAATGGTCCCCAGACAAATTCTTCCTAGTCTCATGTTATTCTCATAAATCTATTTCTGTATTTAATGTTTGTGTTTTTTTCCAAACAGATTCATTGGGTCAACCAAAATCCTTTTGAAAGACCTATCCACAGGTCAAGTGAGATCACTGCCGTCAAGAAATGTTCCTTTGGCCAATGAAAATGGACAGAGCATTGGTGTAAGTTTCTTTTTTTTTATTTTGGATTAAAAACTATAAGCATCAGAAAGACCATCTTCCTTTTTAAAGAAATACATGAAATAATTGACCAACCAATCATTTCCTTCCAGGCTACAATCAACCTTGTGATTGGCTACGATCCTCCAGCCAATGCTGTACCAAACCCCAATGACCCTCAAAAAGGAGATGCCACAGTGGATGCTGGTATGTTTATGTAACTAATGCTGCAGCACAATGCGGTGCAAGTTAAGTAGAGGCATGTCAGGTGTTTGATCTCTGATCTTTGTGTTTCTGCTAATTAGGTGGTGGTGGTGGAGGAGGTGGCGATGGCGAGGAAGGTAATGAGACTCTACCAGATGGAGGCCAAAGTGGCTCTGCAGGGGTCACCTCGACCCCTGGTCTGTCTGGTAACCTCCGCCAGCAGGTGGCCAGGGCACAGAATCGCTACCGACTGGTCAATAAACCGCAGGACTTCCAGGTCAGTTTGACGCAACACTCAAATGAAGAACAGAACCTGTTCTTGTTTAGCTCCAAATCAAGCACTCAGAGCTTCTATGTGAAGGATGTGTTGTGTGATTCAAGTATCTGTATTCTGATGGCATACCTGATACCAAGTAGTTGAGTATCCCCTTACATTTAAAATGTAGGTTAGCCAAGATTAGGTTTACTCAGGTTATGTATCTGTAAGTCAGCAGTGTATTTAAATAAACTGGGGAGCTCTTGGTCAGAATCAGATGCTGTCACAAATTCTATACGTTCATCCACACTGATACTCTGATACTATGTGTTTTTCAGATTCGTGTCCGGATCATTGAGGCCCGTCAGTTGCCTGGCAACAACATCAAACCAGTGGTGAAGGTGAATGTGTGTGACCAGACCCACAGGACGAGGATCAAGAGGGGAAACAACCCCTTCTTTGATGAGGTACTCTCACTCAACTCTTAAACAGAGAGACAATCGACGTCACAGATCCATTGATCGCATTTTAAAGAATTAAGTCGTTCATGCTAAGTCATCCAAAACTACAATCTTGAGCTGAGTTGTCCATTTAAAATAATTCCATTTTGTTTATCGGCATTTGTTTTTGTACTTTGGCAGATGTTCTTCTACAATGTCCACATGCTGCCATCGGACCTGTTTGATAAGCAAATCAGCTTCCGGGTCAGTACACATGTCGATTTTGGGGTCCTTTCCTCTGTCAGTATGTGTAAAGTATATAAACTGTGAATTGTTGCACTCTTGTCTGCAGATTTATGATTCCTATTCACTGAGAGCTGACTGTCTCATGGGAGATTTCAAGGTACCTGGTTTCATTTTGTCCTCACATAATTGTTGATGTAAAATAAGTCGCTTGGTGCCTTAATTAGGACTCTGGCTGATGTGGTTTTGTTCTCTCACACAGCTGGACGTTGGTTATGTTTATGATGAACCAGGTAAGCTTGTCTCAAACCACAGCTTTGTTTCTTTTACGTTTGCTCAGATGGTGCTATTGTTTGGCTTGTGGACGTCAGAATGTGACAGGGTTGTTATGGTGTTTTTTTCTAGTTGGTTTGTTTAATTGATTCTGTTCAGAATAGGTGTTTATGATATGTGATAAATGTGAAAACATAAATACATTTATACATAATAAACCCACTGTGCACCCACCTGTCGAGCACCAAACATCAGGCAGACAATGTTGGCGACCAGCTTGTGAACTTGCTGTAGTGGAGCATTCAAGCTAGCAGCCGATAGAATATAGCAGACTGATAATGTCTTCAGGAGTTGGTGGAGACCAAAGCAGAACTAAAAATAGAGCAAACATTGGACTTAAATTTTCCAGGTTGCCAGAAACACGACTCTGAATGAATGATAACAGTATCCCATATCTTCTGGATGTGTAAATAAGCAACTGTTATCTAACAAGTTCACCGCGTCAGCTGAAAAGGTGATGATAATATGTAGCTGCTGTGTTTGCAGCTTGTTTTTTGCTGAACACAAGTGCCCAAAGAATCTGTTATTGCTGAGTTAAGTATAATTGGACAGAAATGTGTTCCATAAATCATTCTTTTGTTCGTCCGCTTCAATAACACATTGTTAGCTTAGCAAAATGGCTTGAGAATTCAAAGGTCATTTTCTTTTCACCATTTCTGGGTTTTACTTATTTTTTTCAATTACTAACATTGACTTTCAAAACTTTTACTTCACAAAAATGACTGAGTGGGAAAATACGTTTACGCTCGGCACTGTGTGTGTGTACACAAGCACAAGTTGTGAAGTGCTTTTCATTTACCTGTACGCTCTATCTGATGGTGCTGTCTGTTATTATAAACTATGTGTGTCCTTTTATGCAGTATATTTATGTGTGTGTGTGTGTGTGTGTGTGTCCCATTGCAGCCCACTGTGTCATGAGGAAATGGCTCCTGTTAAATGACCCAGATGACTCCAGCTCTGGGGCCAAAGGCTACCTTAAAGTCAGCCTCTTCGTAGTGGGGACTGGAGATGAGCCTCCGGTACGACTGACAGACCACAGCTCTCAGAAACCTTTCCCTGGCGCTGGTTGCTTCCTCTGTCCTCATTTCAACATGGTGGCTATGCCCCTCAATCTCTCTCGCTGACCCTTACTGTTCTTTCTGTCTGGTGCAGTTGGAGAAGAGGGATTCAAATGACGATCAGGATGACATAGAGAATAATCTGCTGCTGCCAGCCGGAGTGACTCTGCGATGGGCCATCCTGTCGCTGAAGGTGTTCAGCGCTGAGGACATTCCCCAGAGTAAGACGAGTCGTAATGGTTTTATGTTCACACATACAGAAAAACTGGTTCACACACAACAAACGGTAAATTGAAATGATTTCCCATTTTATGGCTGTCAAAACCGATTAAAGCAAGAAGAGGACGCCACCATACTGTTAAATTAATTATGATTGATTCATTAATCCGTCCAATGTTTTCTCATTTCAGTGGATGATGCTTTCGTCCAGACCATGAAAGAAATCTTTGGAGGAGATGGAGACAAGAAGAACCTGGTGGATCCCTTCTTAGAGGCTTGCTTCGCTGGCAAAAAGGTTCCAGGACATTTGTCTCTTTTTAGCTGCAGTGTTAAATGTTAAGCAGGCAGGATTTAACACTGTTGTGTAACAGAAGAAGCTGATTGAGCTGGGTTTTCCTCTCTCTCTCTCTCTCCAGCTGTGTACCCAGATCATTGAGAAGAATGCAAACCCGGTGTGGAACCAAGTGCTGAACCTCAGAGTGAAGGTAACCGGTTCTGAGGATTAAAAGCTATAATCTGACCTGACACAACAATAAGAAGGTAATAGACATCGTGAATAAATTTCCGTCTCACTTCTTGTGTTTTCGGTAGTTCCCTTCGATGTGTGAGCGTATCAAACTGTCGGTCTTTGATTGGTAAGTCGAACAAGATTACATTTTATGTTTTAGAGATTTTAGCATGTGTCATTTTGTGTTCAAGACGTGTGTGTGTGTGTGTGTCTTTCCCCCACCAACAACATGAGAATAATGTAGTGGTCTATGACTCAGGCTGTGAAGGCCCCTCCCTTCCCCCTCCAGTAACATGCTCTGGAATCCTGTTGGCACCACCTCTCAGCTAATTTTCATCATTGTGCGTTTCTGAGTAAACCAACTGTCCGATAACTCCGGTCCAGGAAGGCTGAAGGGAAATAAGTGCAAGAGGAAAGGTTAGAAAAACTGTGTGTGCCTCACAAGGTGTTGAAAACAGCCGCGGATCTGAGAGCCAATAGATGCATTGTTGAGAGAGATTGTTTTTCTATTCCATGTACTTCCTTCACAGAAGTAGTGAAAAGGCAGAGCATAACAATACCCCTACGTGCGGAAATGTGCTAGTTGAAGTCAATGATGTGTGCAGTGTGAGCCTGAAGGTATCGTGTGTGATTGCAGGGATCGTTTGACAGGAAATGATGCTGTTGGCACCACATACCTGAACCTGTCCAAGATAGCCTCCTCTGGTGGAGAGATAGAAGGTATGAAAAATAACAAATGTGTGTGTGTGTGTGTAGTGTACTTCCTTGTGTAACACTAATACCGCTACATGGGGCTGGAAATAAAGAGCCTACTAAGTACTGAAAACTCCAGTACAGGCCTTTGAATTTCATTATTTATTGCATTTTATTTACTGGACAGTTGAAAACCACTGTTTCTCTTATGTGCCTCTGTGTATTAACTCTAAATGGTACTTGAATTGTCCTTTTTCTAGAGGAACATGCGAGAAAAGGGGAAATGTCGCCAATTGAAGGTTCAACTGTGCTCTTTGTTGCTCTGTGTTGCATGAGATTAAGCATGTTGCAAACGCTAATTTGCTTAAGAAGTCTCATTCTGTGAGCACATTTCTAATAAAGCTCTGTTTTTGACATTAGTATTTTAAATGTTCAACCCTTTTGTCGTCGTAGTGCCTGCCTGACTTGCTTACTTCACTGTTTCCACCGCAGTCTGTCTATTACCACTGCCTGAAATAGAGCAACACTGACATACTAACTCTAAAGCTTGGCTTAGTTTAGCTCAAGACTAATCATAAATAGGTTAAGGCTCTTTCCATCTATCTACAGCTAACACCGGGTCGTCTGAGGTAGGTTTCCTGCCTGTCTTTGGGCCCTGCTATGTCAACCTGTACGGCAGCCCCAGAGAGTTCACCGGCCTGCCAGACCCCTATGACGATCTCAATTACGGCAAGGTAGTGGTTAAATGTGATCAGTTACCTACAATTTTAACCTTTCTCTTTGCTTCTATCCCTGTCCCGCAGACCTTTTTGTTCACCCCCAACATTTCACATCAATGTGTTGTGTTTGCAGGGAGAAGGAGTGGCGTACAGGGGCAGGATCCTGGTCCAGCTGTCCACTAAGCTAGAGGAGAAAGCAGACAAAACAGTGGACAATATCAGCAACGATGACGTCCTGGTGGTGCAGGTATTGTGACTATTTATCCGCTGAGTGATACCTGACCTGGAGGGTTGTTCAGTGTGGGAAGTGTGTAGCTGGTAGTTGATGAGGTTCTTTTCCATGTTTATGTTTCTTTTCAAAAAAGTATTTTTAATGAAGTGATACAACATTTTAGTTGATTAAAACACGTTTCTCTTTCCCTTCCCCTCTTTTGTTCTGTTTCCTGCATTAGAAGTACCAGAGGAGGAGGAAGTACAGTCTGTGTGCAGTTTTCCACAGCGCCTCCATGATACAGGAAACGGGAGAGCCAATCCAGTTTGAGGTCAGCATTGGCAACTATGGCAACAAATTGGACACCACCTGCAAACCGCTGGCCTCCACCACGCAGTATAGCTGTGCTGTATTTGACGGTGAGTGAGGACGCTACTATCTGACTACTTCAGTATTCCCGTACTTTTAGACTAAAAAGACATTTAAAACCTGCTTTGCTGTCAAGAGGATTCTTAATGTGTGTGTGATCTTTCTAGGTAACCACTACTATTATCTGCCCTGGGCAGAGACTAAGCCAGTAGTTGTGGTTCTCTCTTTCTGGGAGGACATCAGCCACCGCCTGGACACTGTCAACATCATCCTCTACATTTCTGACCGCCTGGTAATACTGCGTTATCCTCTCTAATCCTTAAAAACTCAGATTCCTCGCTTAAAATCACAATCCGAGCATATGATTTATTGCCTGTAGGTTTGCAGCCATTTAGACATATTGCATCGTACTAATGTTTGGTACATGTTTGTGCATGTGCCAGTGTGAGAATCAGTCAAAGAGGTCTATAATCTAATCCTCCCTGCTTGTGGTTGCAGCAATCCAACCTAAAGGCATTTAAAACTGCCATCTTGGCAAAAGTCTCTGACAACCAACTGCTAGAGGTGTGGCTGAAGTTGCTCACTCAGCTGCTTGAAGACCTAGAAAGGTAAATAAAGGATATGGTGTTGCTGAAAAACACAGCATTAGATTATTTGTGTTGTCTGTGAATCTTTTTAATGGGATCTTTTGAGTGGGATAAGATGTCAGATGAACCCAAGACACTCAAGAATTTGTTCAATTCCACCAAAAAACTAATTAATGATCAAAAGTAGTAAACCCAGGAGGATTTAAGAGCTTCCTGGGTAATTATTTATTAGTGAATGGAGTCCCATTTTGTCTCTGCTCTCCTTCAGTTTCCCAACACCTGAGATCGAGGGCCACTCCAACCTGACATCTCTGGACATCCAAATCAAGAAGCTGCGAGACAGCTCTTTGGCCACCATCAAGGACGGAGCCAGACACATGAGAGAGGAGGCCAGAGAGATCCGCGACACTCTGTCTGACATAGAGGCCTGGGCGGAAAAACTTAAAACGCTGGCCGACGAGGTACGTACGCAGCAAGGATTGGAGCATTTGATATTACACTCTTAAAATAACATTTCCAAACAATATGGAGCTTGGTCTTGGACTTGCTTTCATTTGGTACTGCAATGCATTACATTGTTTCTTTTGCCTATCCATAATTCTGCATTTGTTCACACGTTCTTACTGTCGCTGTGTCCAGCCCCAGAACAGCATGCCTGACGTGATCATCTGGATGTTACGGGGCGAGAAGAGGGTGGCCTACAGTCGCATCCCCGCTCACCAGATCCTCTACTCTACATACAGTGAACAGGCCTGTGGTAAACACTGTGGCAAGATACAGACGGTCTTTTTACAGGTACACAAAAAAATACAATAAAAAACTAAACAAAGATGTAATAAAGTTTAACTCAGGGGTAACAGTACGATGCTTTGATGTTGGACAATATGAGCTAAAATGTACTATCCTAGGATTAATTCCTCTAAAATGCTCATGTGATTTTTTTTTCTTTCTTTTTTTCTTCGTTCCCCCCCAGTACCCCATGGACAAGAACAAGGGCTTGAAGGTGCCGGTTCAGATTAGAGTCAACATGTGGTTGGGCCTGTCTGCACATGAGAAGAAGTTCAACTCCTTCTCCGAGGGAACCTTCAGTGTGTTTGCTGAGATGGTATGTCACTGACATAGAAACAAAAAGCACGTACTTTTCCGTATTCACATATTTGCCATTTGTTTGAGATTTTCAGAGGATTATCCAGAGGCAGCACTCAAGTCAACATTTTAAACTAAACATGTCCTCCCCTGCATTACAGTACGAGAACCAGGCCGAGGTGTTTGGGAAATGGGGGACCACAGGACTGGTGGGGCGCTACAAATACTCGGACGTAACAGGCAAACTGAAGCTGAAACAAGAGTTCTTTATGCCCCCAAGAGGATGGGAGTGGGAAGGTGACTGGTTCATTGACCCAGAGAAAGCGTGAGTACAATTGTAGATGACCATTTGGCATCTTTCCTCCTTTTAAGATGCGAAACATTTGACAGAGAGGACGACTTTGTGATTAGTTATTTTCCGATAGTTTCATTATTTTATTGGTTGAATGTTTCACTAAACACACACTCTCTGGTCTGTACAGGAAGTGGGCTAATGCCTGCTCTCTACTGTTTACATTCTTCTCATGCCACTGCCCAGTACCAGACTGTGTCAGTCAGCTGGGAGTTACTTTTTTAATCTGCCTCTACCAACTCAAGCCCAACCACTCTCTCCACTTCAATCCAGAATCCAAATTTATATGCCTAATTCTTTGGTTTTCCATGCCAACATCATCAGTACATTTCTGGGAGCAAGTGCCTCTTGAGCACTAACAATTGTATATCTGCTTTGTATAAGGCATGAGAAGAGGACCTCTCTATGTTGGTTTTTGCTTTAACTTGATCCACTACAATGTGTATGACAAGTAAAAAGTGCCTATGTGGAGCATCAAGAGGAACACACACTTAGGCAAAATGTTCTGTACAAATAAAGTTGTCCGAGTATGGCCAGCAGTTGGGTTACTCCCAACATGTAAACACTGTCACTGCCAAAACAATCAAACCTTGTATTCTCTTGCGGCGTGTGTGTGTGTGTTTCGCACACAGATGGTACATACCGTATGTTTGACTTTGTGTTTCAGTCTGTTAACAGAGGCAGACGCAGGACACACCAAATTCATGGACGAGGTGTTCCAAAACGAGACGCGCTTCCCTGGCGGAGAGTGGAAAGCTGCCTCTGAGCCCTACACCGATGTGGTGAGAACAGGACGCGGACATGCAAAGAATGTGCAGGGTGGCATTAAATAAATAAAGTCCCTGTTTCTGTGAGACACAACACAAAAAACATGCATGAATACCAACCAGACTCTCACACTTTGTCTTAGCTACTCATTGACTTTGGTGGCAGTTGTTCTCCATTTTTATATCCACTCAGGTTTCTTCCAGATGCCTATGGTGGAAGAATAATCCATAACCTATTCTAAAATATGAGCAGGACAAAACATGTGATAAGAAATCAACAAATTTAAGAAACAAATGTTTGTGTGCACAGAATGGGGAGAAGAGCCGTAACCTTGAAGAGTTTGACTGTCCTCCTGGCTGGACGTGGGAGGACGTGTGGTCTGTGGATGACAACAGAGCCGTGGATGATCAAGGTGCGGACATTTACCTTGCCTGCTCAAATCTACAGTCGTGTGTTTCATGTAACCATTTAAAAAAGCCGGACGGGAAATGATTTTGTGTTGTGTTGGATGTTCTTTATTCGCAGGGCTCTGACTCACTCCTTGCTGACGTCATGATAATAAATTAAACTCACATGGTGAAATTTAAACCATATGTTCTTTGATCCAATAATGATATATTGTAATATGTGTGTGTGTGTGTGTACACTCCACAGGCTGGGAGTATGGAGTCACCATTCCCCCAGACGACAAGCCTCGGGCCTGGGTCCCTGCGGAGAAGGTGTACCATATCCACCGCAGGAAAAGGATGGTTCGACCTCGCAACAGAACTGCTCAACCTGCAGGAGCACCTGAGGTCAGCATAGGACAGCAGGGCCAAACAGCTGTATACTGTAGCATCATTTAAATATTGATGCCATGTAAAATTATATATATAAAATTTACATATGTCTCTGGCTACCATTTTTATTTTACAATATATGATCTTTAATTGCTATTATGAATATATCTCTGATTTTCATTCAAAACATTTTTGACAACGTTAATTTTCGCTCACAGAAGCGGGACCAAGGTGACCCTGAGGGCTGGGAATTCTCTTCTCTGATCGGCTGGAAGTTCCACAGGAAGGAGCGCACATCGGACACGTTCCGTCGAAGGCGCTGGAGGCGCAAGATGGCACCAGAGGGCCGGCTCGGATCATCCGCCATCTTTCAACTGGAGGGGGCTGTGGTGAGTGTAAAAAAAAAAATGTTCATAAAGACAGTTTGACTGTAAATAGTCAGAATGCAACATTAAAGTATCCGTCAACATATAAGTAGGAGAGGAAGGACTGGTGTAAAATCAAGAACCGGATCTGAGCATGTTGAGTCACCAAATATGTACTTGAGTATTAAACACATCTACAGTGCCATGGTGTGTTTTCTTTAATCTGCAGGGTGTTGACACTGACGAGAAAGAGAAAGGCTCCAAGGCCGATGCCACCAAGCTGTTTGGTGCCAACACACCCACTGTGTCCTGCTCCTTTGACGGTGAGTGAGGATTAATCATGCGCACACAAACAAATATACATTAATATATGCTACTGAATGATGTTTTTCTTCTTCACAGGGTCACATACGTACCATCTCCGCGTTTACGTCTATCAGGCACGGAACATGATATCTCTAGACAAAGATAGTTTTTCTGGTAAGATTGTAGTTTCTGCTCAAAAATATAATGAAATGATTAGTTTCTAATGTCAATATAAGGACTGCTGATGGATTTCGAAGGCATTACATTTCAAATCAAAGAGTCTCAATGGAAAAAATGGCTGATATGTCTGAAAACACGACCATTAAACCAGGTATTTCTTTCCCCTCTCAGATCCGTATGCACACATCTCCTTCCTGCATGTCAGTAAGACAACAGAGAAGCTGGCAGCAACACTGAACCCAACCTGGGACCAAACTTTGATTTTTAATGCTGTGAGGATTTATGGAGACCCCCAGAGCATTGCTCAGCGCCCCCCTAATGTTGTACTGGAGTTCTACGACTATGACCAAGTGGTAGGTTGTTGCCGGATTTACATAGAGGAAGCATTTGTACAACTAATATACATAGTTCCAGTACTTAACGAAGTACCTCATAACACATCTAACTGTGGATTGTTGCAGATAGCTGCTGTGGGGAAAACAAAGTGACTTGTATTTTACTTTGAACTGAAATTATTTGAGTGAAAATCTCTCAAGCAGAAAATGTCCATTGGACTTCTACTGCTCTTTACTGTTGATGTCTCTCTTTTCACTGTTTTCTTCTTGCTTATAGTAATGTATACATTACCTCTACACTCTTAAAGTTGCAGGTGTAATAAGAAAAACTAAATTATTTTTGTTGTGGATTTTTAGAATAAATAATCTAGGAAATAAAACGTTTTACTCTATTGCACTGCTGTTGTTAATATGCCTCAAACGAGAGCACCAGCTAAAGGCGTAAAAATATACCTGTGTCATGTTGTCTTCTGCCCAGGGAAAAGATGAGCTGCTGGGCCGCAGTGTTTGCGTGCCACTGGTGAAGTTGAATCCAGACACGGATAAGACACCCAAACTCCTGTGGCACCCCATCACCCAGAAAGGTCGCCAGGCGGGGGAGGCCCTGGTGGCCGCTGAACTCATCCTTAAAGACAAGGTTTGCTACTTTACTGTATTTCAAACACGACCATGCTCTCTAGGCCTGTAGTTCTCTGACGTTTTACAAATACAAAGTATTGCCTAGTGCAACCTCTGTCATAGTCCGTACTCCCCCGTGTCTGTCTTTCTAGTTGGGCGAGTCAGATCTTCCCCTGATACCCGCAAAGAGAGGAGAGAACCTCTTCATGGTTCCTCAGGGCATCCGGCCTGTGGTGCAGCTCACTGCCGTGGAGGTGACGCACAAACGTAGACGACGTCCCTCTGAGCTGATATACACCATGTCTCCAAATCCACCTCTGATTGTGCATCTCTGTATCCAGATTCTAGCATGGGGCCTGAGGAACATGAAGCCGTACCAGCTGGCCACCGTGTCTTCACCCAGCCTGGTGGTGGAGTGTGGGGGGCAGAGGGTGGAGTCAGCCGTCATCAAGAACATGAAAAGAAGCCCCAACTTCCCCAGCTCGGTCCTCTTCATCCAAGTGGTAATGGCGGGTTTTGGGGTGTCTGGTATGGATGAAAAGGAAAAGTCAAAAAAAAAAAACCTATTGAATAGCAGAAATATTATTTCCAAAGCCAAAAGAAGTATTATGAACATGTTTTAAAGTCTTTTTAGCTTTTATACAATACGGTAAATTCAGGATACAGTTTTTTTTTTTTTTTTTTTTTTCTCTACACCCTCCACCAGCTCCTTCCAAAGGATGAGATGTACACACCTCCCATTGTGCTGAAGGTGATCGACCACCGTCCATTTGGCAGGAAGCCTGTGGTGGGTCAGTGCACAATCACTTCTCTGGAGGACTTCAGATGTGACCCATATGTCATCAGTGCAGAGGGAGCTGTGTCTTCCAAAAGTAAGGAATTACTCAAGACTATTGTGATACTATTAACAGAGAGACGAACAGCCTCGTTCTAATGTTGTCCTGACTCTTTACAGTGGCTCTGATGATGGCTTCTCCTTCCAAACACGTCTCTATTAACATGGAAGAAACAAGGCCACTGCTAGAGGCGCAGGTAAACTCGACCACTGTACCGCAACACGGCGTACTGCTCATGTTGTTCATTACTTGTATGCTTCTTTCTAAAACACACATTAAGTTGCCTCTATCACTAAGAAGTGCAGAATTTGACTCTTTTTGTCAAATTTGACGAACTTTATTACTCTGGCTTACAGTTCATGTACAACATGTCAGCTGCTGTCAACAAAATGGCTTCCCCTACCTCCCACTTTGTATGTATGGTTACTATTACAGCTTTCTGATTGGCAAGGCTGGGCACCAATGACACTGGATGGCTGAGATCACTTAATCCACAGCGCTATAGCAAGCTTCACAAAGGCATTGTCACAATAACTGTGATTGTGCTTCATTTGTTTGGCGCTAATTTAATGGGCACATTAAAGCATTTTATTTGAAGCAGGGGCGTAACTTGTACATCGGCCCTGGAGCAAACAACGTCCCCAGGCATCTAACTCACGTGGAAGCTGATTTTGCTATGGAACCATCACTGCCATGTTGTTGCTGGAAGTACAGTTTTAAATATTCAACTTAAAGCAAAAGCAGTATTTAATTTCCTGCCAACAGTTGGATGAGAAGATTGATACCACTCTGTCTATACGCTAAATCCTGCAGACGCTTAGCTTCACATAAAGACTTGAAAATAGGGCAAACGGCTATCCTGCACCTTTTTTAGAGCTCACAAAGAGCGGTACCAATGTTCACAACTAACTCTTGGCAAGGAAGTGAATACGTGTATTTCCCAAAATGTCAAACTATATATAACAAAGATTGAAAACGTTGTTTTGGTCAGGAATTAAACTCAAGCCTCACAGGTGCCAGACAAGAAAGTGAATGCTCTGTTGTGAGAGAAAGGAGAGTTTTTATTCTTCTGCCCTACTATTACTAAACATTACATTGGTCACAATTCAAAGCCAGGTCTCACTCATGATGTTAGCAGGGCCCCCCAAACGCCCGGGGCCTCGATGCAGTTGCACATTCTTTGTTACGCCCTTGTTTTCAGATTTGCTGTCAATCAGGAAATTGCAACCAGGATCTCTTTTATCTACTTTACCTTTACCATAATTTGCTGTTTCCCTTCCATGTCAGTATTTGTTGCCTATTGTGTGTGTACTGCATGTATGTGTTTTTGTATTTCTATTACTGTTGTTTGTGTATGTACTTGTGACTTCTTTTCTGTTTTGTGACACGTCGCATCTTCTTTCTCCAAAGCGTGTAGAGAAGGTGAGAGTACACAAGAGACCATGACTTAGATTTCAGAGTCTTATACCAAACGCAGAGAACCACATATATGAGGATTCAAATGTTGTCGTTCAACCTTTTAGGAAAAAGAGACGGTCGATTGGTGGAGTAAATTCTACGCCTCAACTGGAGAGCAGGAGAAATGCGGCCCTTACCTCAAAAAAGGATATGACACCCTCAAAGCAAGTTGGCTTTATTTCTTCCCACATGACATTCATCAGTATGTCATGGCTGCATAAACAATGATTGTAACTAACTGTTGTAAGCTGTACAGAAGCTTCTCTCCTGCGATGCAGGTGACTTGAATGTGAGTGTATCCTCAGGTTTATGACCGTGAACTGGAGGACGTCCCAGACTTCAGAGGGCTGACTGATTTCTGCAGCACCTTCAAACTGCAGCGAGGCAAGAATGAAAACGGGGACGAAGACCCCACTGTGGTTGGAGAGTTTAAGGTATTTTGACGCCCTTCAGAATATTAACACTTGATTAGACCCTGTGAAACATTGCATACAAAAGAACGTATCAGTAGCTATTAAAGAGGAAAAAGTCAAATCTGCTTTGTGCCTGCAGGGTTCATTCAAGGTGTACCCACTGCCAGATGACCCAGGCGTTGCTGCTCCTCCCCGTCAGTTCAGAGAGCTGCCGGAGAGTGGACCTCAGGAGTGTCTGGTCAGGCTTTACGTGGTCCGGGCCATAGACCTGCAGCCCAAAGACAATAACGGCAGAGTGAGAAAGAATCTGTATTACCAGCAATACAAGCAGCAGACTGCATCACACGTGGCTCCAGTCAGCACCTTCTGCATCATCTTGTGTTCTCTCTCCTGCTCAGTGTGATCCATACATAAAGATATCACTGGGAAGGCATACGATTGATGACCGAGACCATTACTTACCCAACACCACCAGCCCAGTGTTTGGAAGGTAAACACTATTAATGGATATATTTAAGCAATGGGGAGTATAATAAGGACCTTCTTGCTTCTTAAACACTCCCTTTGTTTTGTTTAGGATGTTTGAGATGACGTGTTTCCTGCCCCAGGACAAGGACCTGAAAATCTCCATCTATGACCATGATTACCTGACCCGTGATGAGAAGGTCGGCGAGACAGTGATTGACCTGGAGAACCGCTTCCTGTCCCGATATAACTCCTACTGTGGCCTGCCACAAACCTACTGCATGTAGGGAAACCTGGGTGTGGGCAATCTTAGGGCAGAGGAGGAAATGCATTTCAATTATGAAAGTAATCGATTTTTCTTCTTCTTTTTTTTAAGCGTTAATCTCTTTTTGACCCATCTCTCATGCCATCTTAGTTCTGGTGTCAACCAGTGGCGGGACCAGCTGAAGCCATCTCAGATCCTGGAGCACCTGGCTCGTCTCAAAGGCCTGTCCAAACCCAGGACTGAAGACAACGGCACATCACTCACCTTCAACGGCCAAGAGTACACGCTGGCTCAGTTTGGTAATGTCAATGATTTAAAATGTTGGACTGTTGATTAGCGAGAGTGAGTCACATTAATGGGTTTATGTACACCCATTGGCATTAGCTAGTACGTTATTATTGACCTCTATTGGTGATAAAGGATTTGCACACAGTGTGTTTTTAACACAAATAACAGGGGCCTGCAGTTCATTTACTTTTCCCCCCTGCAATCAGAGAACAACAAGGAAATTCATCAGCACTTGGGTCCGGCCCCAGAACGACTCTCTCTGTACGTGCTCAGGAAACAGGGACTTGTCCCTGAACATGTGGAGACCAGGACCCTTTACAGCACCTTCCAGCCCAATCTCTCCCAGGTACGATGTCACAGCTCACTCACGGTGTACCTGTAAATGCCCACATCCACCTTGACGCTGCAATTCTGTATAACCTGTATTTATATTGTGTTGATTTAGGGAAGCCTTCAGATGTGGGTGGATGTTTTC
Source organism: Nannoperca obscura (assembly GCA_036024295.1). NCBI lineage: Eukaryota > Metazoa > Chordata > Actinopteri > Centrarchiformes > Percichthyidae > Nannoperca > Nannoperca obscura. Next base: position 6,981 of record JAVQJL010023030.1, on the reverse strand, counting down.
CCCAAACGCATTGGCCCCCCTGGAGCTCCCTTTGAGATCACACCACGCAAGCCTAAGAAGTAAGTTCAGTGCAGCGCTTCACTACTTGATCAGCAGTCACATCAGATGCCACTGAGCTAACCCTCGCTGTGTTTGAACGTTCAGGTATTTCCTGCGCGTTGTCATCTGGAACACCACAGAAGTGATTTTAGATGAGACCAGCATCACAGGAGAACAAATGAGTGACATCTATGTCAAAGGGTACAACTGATGGATTAAATTAACTTTAGCCTCTTTACTGTTTTGACTTTATTGCCACATTCATGCCTTCATTTTGTAGTATTCTTGCCTTATGATGCTGTTTTTCACTGGCAACCATTTTTAAACTCTTGTTTTAGCTGATTTACATTAATTTTATTATTTTAAAGCCACATGGTGTAGTTGAAGGTCACTGTGGAACCCATTGGGACAGCACAATGAACGCTCACTGTTGGTCTCTTCGTCAGCTGGATGCCAGGCATGGAGGAGGAGAAGCAGAAGACGGATGTCCACTACAGGTCTCTGGACGGAGATGGCAACTTTAACTGGAGGTTCGTCTTTGACTTCGACTACCTACCTGCTGAACAACTCTGCCTTGTGTCCAAGAAGGTGAGGATTTGCCTGGATTATCAGCCAATTGGCTCAAAATCAAATATGGACCATTTTAATACTTGATATAGCTAATCTAAAATGTGTTTTCACACGTTCTTTATTCAACAGGAGCACTTTTGGAATCTTGACAAGACAGAGTTCAGGATTCCCCCGAAGCTGATTATTCAAATATGGGATAATGACAAATTCTCATTGGATGATTACCTTGGTAAGGCACTCCATTTAAAAGTTTAAACCCAGAAAATGAACTTGTTTCAAGTGTTTGTCTTTCTTAGAGACCACCATTATAAAACCTGACGGTTGGTGTATGATACTTTGATCGCAGGGACACTGGAGCTGGATCTGCGTAACATGGTTGCTCCTGCAAAGACCCCAGAGAAGTGTTCTCTGAAGATGATGGATGTGGAAGTGGGAACCCAGCACAAGTCAGAGAATGCCAAGTCTCTGTTTGCTCAGCAGTCAGTCAGAGGCTGGTGGCCCTGTTCCATTCAACAGGATGGAAAGAGCGCCCTGGGCGTAAGTATGAACAGAAAGTTCTGCATTTTTTAAAGAAAATTGCCTTGTTCAAGCCTGTCCTGTACCACTGAGCAATTTCATGATCAATGGGGTGTTCTCCCAGCAGGAATTTTGGTATGACATAGGGGCTGACTTAAAACAGTTTTAGGTTTCATGTCTCCAGCCTGCTAAAGAGTGGCTGACTCATATCATATAAATGAAAAACAGGGGGGGAAAACTAGTCTTTTCTGAATTTGGATGTTATCGGGTTTGTTTTGGGCACCAAATACTACAGTTCATTCATTACTCCGGAATAAACAATTTATAAATGACCTGCAGAAGTTTGATGAACAGATCTGCCACATTTGAATATTCTGAATTGTTATTGCTGCTCATTACGTCTTGTGTTTACAGGGCAAGGTGGAGATGACAATAGAGATTGTAAGTGAAGCCGATGCAGATCAGAGACCTGCAGGAAAAGGCCGGGACGACCCCAACATGAACCCCAGACTTGAACCTCCCAAGTAAGAACCCACAGTGGAACATACCGTATTTTACATTCTGCAGATTTAATCTCTAAAAATATATGGAAAAGTGTCATTTTGCGATAACATATACGCTGTCTTTCATTCTCCACAACCATCAGTCGCCCACAAACGTCCTTCTTTTGGTTCACCAACCCATGTAAGACCATGAAGTTCATTGTGTGGAAGAGGTTCAGGTGCCTCTTCATTGGACTCATCATCCTCATCATAGTGGTTCTCTTCCTCGCCATCCTGCTGTACTCTTTACCGGTAAGGATAAACAAGGGGGAACATCCGAGGGTTTTGGTAATATATTCTGAAATAATTTGGTCCAGCTAATACAACCTACAGTGCACGCAGTGGTTCCCAATAGACCCAGATGTTCACGGTTATTTGCTCCTATGGGGCAGACGATGTTTGCAAGGCTGTGTGCTTCGTGTGTTTAGTCCAGACTACAGAGAAGCTGCGATATGATTGTTCTCTTTTGCCTTTTCCAGAACTACATCTCAATGAAGATAGTGAAACCACTAAGCTAACTCTACAAGGAGGAGGAACAGTGGAACTTTAAAGGACAAGTCAAGATACAGGATCACACTAACTGGGCACAAATGCTGCCAAAGCATCTCAATATCTTTTTCACTGCCAAATGGGTTTTATAAAGGTCTACCTAAAGGGGAAGGGGTGCTTGCACAATTGCACAATATCATATTTTACCATGAACACACCGCTCAACTCTGACAGACTTGTGAGCAATACATTTGTTTCCAAAACACTAATTTTATCACAGTGATGAGATAATAGAACCCCCTGTACATTATAATGCAAGCCGATACAACAGTCCTGTAATCAATTCTTACCATTTTGATTTGTTGGTGATGGTGTGTGCAAGGGGTGCTGATTTAGCTCTTGGGGGATTTTTGAGGCTGTATTTAGTGGTTATGTTGTATTGGATTGCACATTATTTTAAGATGTTTCTAATATTTTGTCACACTGTTACGGAAATGAGGTGATTGATAACGAATAATTTAAGGTTTCCACAAGGTAGTATTTATTACAGGGCTGTTATATTAGATGACATTACAATGTACATGGGTTTCAATGTTTCTAGTCACTCAAAGTAATCATGCCAATAACAACTTAGGTCATGACAAGTGTGTCTGTCTTTTGTATATTACATTTTTATTTCTTTTAAATTAAATATATTAAAACATCTCAACAGATCTTGTGTCCATTTTATTAATTTTTCATATATATAAAACAGCAGTGGACAGTATGAGCAGCAGCAGGTCCCTAAAATGGTGTTTTTCTTCATTAAGAATAGATCATCTGCGTCTACATTGCAGATTAAGGTGCCCTCGTGTAAATATAAGAAGGTTGAAATCTGGTCACTGAAAATAAGGTTTAACAGACATGTTAAATGAATAAAAACAGTACATGACATTTAACACTTGTATTTTACAGCGCATGCTGTACGGAAGTACCACTTATATACATTTTCACTTTATCAGTTTCTTGGTACGCATGCTTTAACGTCATTTAGTGTTTAACACATGATATAAATAGCTTTTCATTTCACATTCCTCTTGAGTGACAGCTGGAGGCAGGAGGTGTTCTTTTTGCAAATCCATGTAAACTAAAATTCAGTTAAAAGAACAAATGTGAAAAGCTAAGACAGTCAGGTAAACTATCCTTATTGGCTTGCGAGTGTATGGCTTCGCATCATATAAAAATATGTATTTGTATTGATCCATTGCTGGGTTTATTCTTCCTCTGAGGTGTGATGTTTGCAGTGCTGCTGCAGGAACGCCTCCACCTCCCCTCTTCGCGCCAGGCTGTTGGCTTTGCCTTGGAAACGTCCGTTTTTCCCCGCTCCCTTCCCTTGGAGAACCTCTAACACCCTGGAGAGCACAGAGAACCATGATACAGGACCAACATACACAAAAGTTTCAAAGACGACACTAAACAAAAAAGTGGTGGTCTATCTTACCGCGGTCCCATCTCAGCCACGGGTCCGCTGGGTCCAGCCAGTAGAAACAAACCAGGTCCCTTCTCCTCTCCAACAGTCAGGAAAACCAACGTTTCCTAAGAGCACACAAAATGAGGCTTAACAAAAATATTTAACTGCTAATACCAAACACTATGCAGTCAGGATAGCATCTCACCTCAGTGTTTATTTCATTGGTAATGATGTTCATGAACTCATTGTCACCCTCTTTTCTGCAGAAAGAAAAAAAAAAAAAAAGAAAGAAAGGGTTTTTTGTCTGAGATACGGATATTGATGCTTGATCAGGTCTCCCTGGTGATGCCTGGGTCATTGCTGTGGGGTTTTCTAGATGTTTACCCTCGGGATAATCTCTACAAACAAGCACTTGTACTTGAAGAATATCTTACTTGTGCAAGCTGAAGAAGTTGCCTCTCTTGGGGTCGTTCTTAAAGTTCTGGGCGATGAGGACAGCCATGTCTCGTAGCAAGCTCAGGTTAGTCTGTGCAAGACATTTTTATGATGGTTAGGGAGTCTCTTGTTCTTTCTCATTATATCTGGGCTCCCTGTACTTAATGACGTCTTCTGGCAAGAAGCAGATTTAACTACAGTTCTCAAAGCACAAAACTAAATTCATTTTCTTACTTTCTGCAGCAGCTTAACAGACTTCTGCAACTTGTCAACTGCCTCAACGTGCTCGTCAGGCCCAGTTCTGTTGAACAATGACAACGATGTTTTTGTCCCGCTTGAGACTTTGTGAATGGGTTTAACTCACATTGGTAATAATTCAGACTTTGAACTTACTTGAGGAGAGACACCAGTGATCGCTCTGTGCTGTAGCTTTTCTCAGCATACTTCAATACCCTGTTTCCTGCCAGGAAGATCAGGTTGGTTTTGTTTTTCTTTCCTTTCTCAGTTCCCAGCAGATTTATCACCTAAAATTTTAAAAACAGAAAAGCAGTACACATTGAGAAATTGATTAATCACTTGAGGTACACCTAATCTTACAAATATGACATATACATGTGTAAAACCCTGACGTATGTACATTTTCACATCTTAAGAAGTCTTAAAAATGGATCTGATATGTCAGATGAGGCACATCTAAGTGCTTGTCGAACCTGTAAGTGGCTGAGGTTGGACACGTGGGTTCCACAGCACGTGCTGGCATCGATGCCCTCGATATCAATGATCCGAACGGGCCCTGCATGGTCCTCTGGCAGCCCTCGACTCCTCACCTGGTTCCCACACACACACACAAAAATCATGAAGCATACTGTAAATTCAACAAAAGATGTGATGAAACAATATCTAAAACCTTGACTTTTGAGTCATTGGTCGCGCAGTAGGACTGTATTTCGCACCAGTAAGCAAATGAGTATATGCACCTTTTCCACAGCAGGATCATCTGCAGAGAGAAGCTGGACGGTGACAGGGACGCGGGCTCTGATCTTTTCGTTTATGGCTTCCTCCAGGGCCTGGAGCTGGGCAGGCTTCACAGATGGAGTGTCGAGTTCAATGGTGCTTCTCTGACGGCCCAGTTCCCTGGAAAAAAAACAGAAAAGAGGTAAACCCACACGTTTTCTCTGGTTACAGGGAAAGAAATCTGTGGAGTGGTGATGTACCAGGATGTGGTCTTGTATCCAAAAAAGGTGTCTGCCAAAGCTGTGATCAAATGTTGACCTTAGAGTCAGGAATAAACAATCAAGATTATAACAAGTGTTACACCTACATGAGCATGTACACAGTCCCTGGCCTTATTCATTTACTGTTACTCACCTGAGTGTTGCTGCATGTGGTCAAACCTCCTCTCCCAGTCCACCTTCAGCTGCACCTCCTGACCCACCTCTAGAGGTGAGCCCACAAAGTGCACGGCTTCAGGCCCCTGCCTTGTCACCCTCAAAACCGGGACGTCTCCGATCACCCCATGGTCATCTGGCTGAAGGACACCACAAAACATGCACATAATCACATTAATATCACATAGTTGACTCAGTGTTGCTCCTGATACAAACAATCCCCAAATGAACAAGATTATCTTGTTTTTTTTTCTGTGATCACTGATGGGACTTAATGGAGTGTGATTTTAAGAAACCAGCTTACTTGGCCACCTCCCTCAGGAAACAAGATAGTGTCTTGAAGCTTGACATTGAAGCCCTTCAGAGTGTCTTTCTTTCCATTGACTTCTTGCTTGAGCTCGGCCGGGCAGCAGGATACCACAGAGGTAACAAACTAAAAGGAGAACCATGAAATGAAAATGATACACTACAGGAAGTAGTAGAACACCTTAACTGCTACTGAGTAAAGTAAATTATTTCCAGTGCGTTAATGAAATGTGAAAACCCTGCATATAGTCTGCTATTGCGTCGTCACGGCATTATATAACTAAACATACATCAAATGTATATTGCCCTAAATGAAGCTGAGAGTAGCGTTAGTAAGTTACAGTGCCTTGCTCCAACTGTACCGTTAGTTAGCAATCATGCTAATCACTTTAGCTGTAAACAAACGTTACATTTCCGGTGTGTGTTTTCGCATGCTATTAAACAGGTCGGCGCTGACAACCCGTCTTGAAACAGACCCATACCTCTTTCATATAGCAATCTCGTTGACACTGAAAAGCCATTCTGGAGGGTTTTTTGGGAACAACTACCTGAGACACGACTTATCGAAAGTGACTGACTGTGACAGCGTCGGTACGGCAAGCAACGCAGTCCAAACGTCCTTTTCACCGGCTTGGGTTGACTTCGACTTGTTCATTATATAACGACATCTCTACACAAGCTTAAAACTCTGTAACTTTATATTTGTATATATATATATATTTATATATCTATATATCTATATAGATATATAGATATAGATATAGATATAGATATAGATAGATATAGATATAGATATAGATAGATAGATAGATAGATAGATAGATAGATAGATAGATAGATAGATAGATAGATAGATAGATAGATAGATGAATGTAAGTATCAAATAAATATAAACATAAAAAAAATAATCAAGGAATTGAAGAAATTGATTGACATTTTGGTGAATACACTTAATTGCTTTATGTCGGAGACACTAAAGTCTGCCAATGAAACCCTTAAAAATACTATTCTACCACTGAATGCAAAAACACTCTGTAACGTTCATTTATTAAAGACAAAAAGCGGCGGAACTCAAATGTGAAGGATGGATGAAGAATCATAATAATGATTTTTTTTTATTGTAGGTTTGTGATTTTGAACTTAACAGGTCAATAAATTGAGACTTTTCCCAAGACCCTGTGGCGCAATGGCAGCGCATCTGACTTCAGATCAGAAGGCTATGTGTTCAAATCACATCAGGGTCAAG
>JAVQJL010023019.1:0-20751 GCA_036024295.1 Nannoperca obscura | reverse complement strand
AGTAACCCCCCCCCCCCCCCGCCCCAGCTGTCTTACCCTGCAGCGCCCTGTCACACACACTCCCCCCTCCCCTCCTCGCGTGCCCCGCCCTCCCTGTGCCCCGTGTTCACGGTCAGTCGATGGAACAACAAAAGGTGGCTGTATGCAAATGAGCATAAACACGGCAAATTGATACACGGCCGACATATTGAAGTCGAAGTGCTTGACCTTTTATTTGTTACACTGGCACGCGGTAATTGCTAACAAATGCCCCCGATGCCCTCACAAACACACAGTCCTTCCCCTCAGTATCTGTTCCTGCCGCTGGTCTCCTGAGTGGTGTGTGTATGTGCGTGTGTGTTGGAGGCGTTTGCCCTATTTTCTTGGTCTTTTTTTAATCAGCCCTCATGCATTTAAAATCTGGCCCGGGCAGATGGGGAAGGGAGTTTGACCCACTTTGATGGATTCCACACCGATTAAAAGGATGAGTGAGCTTTCGAAAGCAAGAGGCCCCTGTGTACGCGTGTTTGGGTGTGTACATGTGTTGTTGTGTGTGAACAAGGGATAGAAGGAATAGAAGACGGTCTATTTGTGTACCAGTGTTGTCAGTGTGTCTCACTGATCACAAGATTAAATACAAAATCAACCAATCCCCAGAGATTGTTCATTGATCATCAAGCCTCAATCCTCACAAGCTTTCTTGTGACTACAGTGGAAAGGACATTGTTTCCTAGAGTTTGTCTTCTCAGGCAGAATTTAAAAAACTGAAGGAATTCCACAGGTTACCTTACAGATGGAATTCTGGAAAGACAAAAGTTGCAGAAGCGCATTTAACTTCCAAGCAGCTACCAGCAGAAATGTCCTCAAATAGGGCGTTCCTGGGATCCTGAGATTCCCAAACAAATGTTTACGCTTACTGGAATTTATATTATACTGCAAGGGGAAAAAGTTTCAATTTCAATTTTCAAATATTGCCACAATTACACAAAACTGTTGCAAACTATAGCACAATTTTTGGGAAAAACTTTTCTGATATTCTGGTATTTTGGATCCTGGTGGAACTTATATTCAATGGAAAAGTCTGGTGATATTTTATAGATTTTTATTGTCAGTAAATCACATGAAAAGACCAAAACCTACAACATACTGCAACCACAAGAGCACCAAATTTGCGGTTGGAAATAGTCCCCGGTAATGTCATTATTTACTCCTGTTTGAGTAACATTTACTAAATTTACTGAGCAGCCTTTTGGGATATAGTTTAGCCTTTTCAAAGAATTAAAGTATTCATGACCCAATTTTTAAAGATTGATGTCTTTAATTGGAACAAAAAGCCTTCCAGCTAAGTGCCACAGGGTAGGGAAGTCAAAAGAAGTCAAAAGAGACGGACTAAATCATTGTTGGTATTAGTCTTTTCATGGGATTTGTTGACAAAAATGTATAATATTTCCAGCCTTATCCTTTAATGTGAGACTCAAATTCCTACCTCACGTTATCACACGTCATCCTTTAATCTCCTTGTGCAATGTCAGCCTTTGTTAGCATAACAGTACAGAGCGGGTACACTCACACACTTTCACACACACATGCACACATAACACACAGCACAGATCCCACAGAGATTTTAAAGTGGAGTAGGGTGCACACACAGGCCAAGCCACTCACTTCAATAGACTCTAGTTGTGCCAACAACCTCTCTTTATTGATGCAATTATGGTGTAACCCTTTGCCTGGCCTTTGCCAGCAGTCTGATCGCATTCATCCAACAATGTGGACTTCAAAGGTAGAGGGTTTATAGTGTGTGGCTTGACAGAATACAAAATTTGTCATTTTTCTCTTCCAGGGGCGAAACAGAAGGACGAATCTGTCAACTTCTTGAGCGTTTGGTCAAATGACTGACTTGAATTATTTGTCAATGAGAGTGACGTCAATCCTACAGGGTCCGGGGTGTCAACGGTGGTAACTGAAGTGGACCAAAGAAAATAAGGTTCCATCCTGTTAGGACAGATAGAGTCTCAAGAAAACGTTCAACCTGTTTTAGAATAAAAAGGTCCAGAGCTGTGACTCTGAGGCACCTTCACAAATTATTCTCAGGAAGGCAAGTGTAGGCTTTATGACTGGGTTAAAATAGTTGCATACTGGCTGGTTTCAGTGGCAAAAAATAGAAAGCGAGAGAGGAGTGAGATAGAGAAGTGAATCATGGCTAGTAATAAAACCAGCCCTACCCCAGCACTGATCACCTCACCAGAGACTCATTCAGCCATTGACATTGTGTCATTCCCAGATTCAATGGTCAGACACCAAGTGACCCGATAGTTCTCCGTCTTAAACACTTGCATACATACAGTACAGTGCTCCCCTCCGATAACCGTCCTGTAATGCACTTCAGAGCAGGGTCACACCCTCGCCTCAGAAACAGCCGTCGTCAGCGCATTTGTCACTGCTGTCACTCAGCCCAGTTGTTGACTTGCCACAACCTGAATGTATAGGTAAAGATAATGAGCATTTTCAGAATACCCAGAATGCAAGGCAAACCATTTAAAATGGCCTGTTGCCTTTCTAGTCTGTGAATTTTGAATTTTGTTTTTTTCCCCAGCATTTCCAATTTCAAGTAAAGTAGCAGCCTCAGTGTTAGTGTCCTGTTGGGTAGGAAGTCCATTGATATTCAGACGGTGAAGGCATCACTGTGGCTGTCAGGTTAAAGATGACTCTAAGCCTTTATTGTAGTCAAATTTAAAGGATGGCATGAGGGAACAGGGGATGTCAGCAACTGTGTCATTTTTATCCTCACGCTCCCTCACCTCAGCGACTGGGGAGCAGTCTTATTCCATTCAGTGGCCATCCTCTGTCCGTGGTGCTGAAACTGGAACACCCGTTCTATAAGGCACGCCTCCGTGGCCGTTTAATTTTATATCTCATACGTGCTTAATAACGGGAGCTGTGGGGGAGGTCTTGGGCCTTCCTGTATTCCACCATTAACTCTACATCTCTGTCTCTCTTCCTTGCGACCCCCCACTCTTCCTCTCTGATTGGAGCATCTATACATCTCCATGTGTTTCACTGACCCTTCACTGTGCCGGTTTGATTAAAGGGCAAAACAGTCCATTCGGAGGCAGTCAACTTTGTGTTTTTTTTTTATTGTTATCAGGATAATTCATTCACCCCAAGCCTCTCTACAGCCTGCTGTATGAGACTTCCAAAATGGCCTCACCCACACTGTCTCTCTGCGACGTTATGTTTCCCCCGCAGTCGTTCACATGGCGATACAGTACGCAGTGGCCTTTGTGAATAATGCAGTGGCAATAAAGTCTTTTGCTATGTTCAATTACACCAGCTCGGGCTGCCTCCTCTTTTACTGCTGCTCCGCTTCTGTTTGTGGTTGTAAGTTTGTCTGTGTGTGTGTGTGTGTGTGTGTGTGTGTGTGTGTGTGTGTGTGTGTGCTGATTATGGCAGGACCAGGCTATAAAGGCCCAACAACATTAATTTTATCCTCCTTTATTTCTCTATTAAACTGGAAGGGTTTCCAATAGAGGATTGCCCTGTTATAAAATGTAGCTCTTATAAGCAGAAACAATCTTTTTACAACATTGCTGCAGTTTAAAGTTATCTTATGGGTCGTATTTCTGGTCCCTCTGTCTTGCTAATCATATTGTAGTTCTGCAGTCCTACGGGGCCGCGGGAGATTGCACTCTGTTGTGACCTTTAGCATAGATTTAAGCAGTCTCTTTCTGAGACTTAGAAAGAGAAACCTCTCACTAAGAAAGGAAGTCAATGCGTGGCTGTCAAACTCTCCCTGGTCCCTGACCCCCAGCGTCCATAACCAAGTCAACATAAGATAATGGGTTTTCCTTTTTGTGGCCATCAGGTCTATGCACCCACTAATGAAGGGAATACAGGTTAATAGCTTTACGCTTTGAATGCTGATATTTTGAAGTGAGTAATGACAATTGATTTGTGTGTATGTCACACAAGGTAGAAGCAGGTTGTAAAGGCATATCAATCCGCTCCATAAAACAACGGGGTTGTAAAGTTTACAAGGTCGTGGGGGGACTGTGGTCATGGTTTATGTACATCTGGATCTTTCTATCCTGTGTTTTTTCAGTCCTTATCACCTTGTCGTGCACAGACTGCTAGCATAAGACCATCCACACTGGATTTTAAACAGACAGAATGATGTTTTGTGGCCCATAGGTCTGTATTCCTGCTGCTACCACCGTCCTCCCATCATGCACTAAAATGAAACCCTCCAGAATCAATACATCCGCTTGCGAGCTCACATGGGATAAACTGCATCAGTTCATCCAGCAGCAACACGGAGACTCCTCGCTGAGACAACACCACCTCAGCACCTAATGTTTTTCCATAAAGGCTTGTTCACAGAGGGCTACCGACGAGCATCTGTGTTTAGAAAGCCAACAGAAATTAATTATCTGAGATCTAAACAGCTCTCCTCTCCGGTGTCTGATTGTAGAGACATTCTCACCCGCTGTGGTGGGTTTCACTCTCTACGACACCTCCATCCAGATCTATGGGGTCGAGAACATTTCCACTTTTATTTGTGAGGAGATGATTTGTGCCAAGAGCCCTGCAGGTGAGCTGGGAGCGTCTAGCTGGATTTTTAATGAAAGTGTATAATGTCGCAGCTGACAATAAGGCTGAAGAGCACTCGCAGACAGGGCACAAGGGAGGTCCTGAGCCACTTTACCAGGGGCACAGCAATTACCATGGAAAGATATAGAGGGACAAATTGGATTGGCGGGTAAAGATGATAGTAATCTTTTCTACCATTTTAATGTTTTTTTTCTGCTTTCTTTTAATCTCATTGTTTTGGGGGCACCCTGCTGGTTCGAACACCATGATCCCTGATTCTCACCCAAATTATAGCTTCAGTTTCCATATTATCATAATAAAAACATGTTCAGTTGCTCAGTCATTATGGCATGCCTCACGGCCTTTTTACATGCATTTTTCAGTGAAGATGTGTGGCGCTTCCAACAGTGGCATAAACCACATGCACTTTTCCAGCTGCTAACAATCCCACACCTGCGCACTGCTGTAAAACAGGTGCAAATTTTGGTATCACATCAGTCCATATTTATGAAGATATCTTTTATAGATATTTGTGTTGGCTACAGTTGTGATCTGGGTCGTGATTGGCAGTGGCCTCTTACTTCCTGTCACATCAGTTTGGAAACCATTGAGTCCTTAAACAGTCCAGTGACAGCCCTAAATGCAAACATACGTACAGATATTCTACTGATATCGTTTTCAGTTCTGTCTGTAATGAACTGAAAAACGTCTGACCCACTACGGCTCGTCACAGAGCCTGACTGTGAGGCACAAGTGTCTCTCTTTTTGTATTCAGAGGGTGATTACATGCTGCAGGCTGCAGCTATTGAGCTCCTCTATCAGTACTTTTGGCAGTTTAGCCTGCAGAGTCGCTGTTTAAATGTGTGACAGCAGTGAGCACCACGTTGGCAGACTTCAGGATGCTGAAAGTGAAGTGTGTGGTCCGGTACCCCTAGTTGTACCGCTACCAGACTCGAGCCAAAGGCTGTAAAAGCTGCACTTTTTTCTCAATTTATTGTTAATCTGTGGACCATGAATTAACAATATGCAGAGAAGTTAGGATTGCAATAATTCAGTTTTTTGGGAAGTAATATAGAGTGAAATTAAAGGTGCTCAACTTCAAGGAGCTCTTCATGCAGGAGATGCCGCCTGTCTCTGTATTAAACCCGATGCCGACACAAAGCAGGACACTGACTGGCGTTAGCTCTGTGATCTGTGCTAATGTGAGCTGACAGCTAGCCCGGCATGGCGTGGCTCTGGCCCTGCAGGTCATTCCAGCCCTCACTGGAGGAGGGAGCACCACCTGCTACATGGCAATCACTTTAACGTGCAACAGAGGCACTGTCCGCCCTACAAGGACCTCAGCATCCGCCCTTGGTTGCCGTGGAGACGGGGACTGTGGCTTGTCTCTAGTCAAGCTGGTGGATCGGCTTAGCCACACCCATGGGCGTCTGGACTGAAAGGGGGAAGTTTTTGTTTTTGCCATGATGCTGTAAGTAAACTTGCTAAGAACCAAATGACAGGCCTGTATGAGGGACGGTGGGATTGTGTGAAGGAGCAACAGAGAACGAAGAGAGATGGGGAGCCAGTGACACAGGTTGAGATTCAATTTGGTCTGGTTTTTAACATCCATCAAATTTAGGTTTACACAAATCAGCGCATCAAAACATCAAGGGATGCCCAACCATTGTGCCTCCAAATTTTGTCCCAGCACGGTTCATCAGATTTCTCCAAATGTCTTGAGAGAATTACACGGTTGGGTTTGATTTGATCCTTATCCTTAAAGTCATCTTTGCTAATATTGTTTAACAAATTGCGCTGCAGGCTTTGGTTATGTTATGTAGTAGCTGGCAATGCACATTAACAGATTTCCCCTAGTGCCGCTGTGAACACAATGGATCCGGAGGCCGGCAAATTATTACAGCTGGGATTTGGCTGCAACACAGTTCATTACTCACAAAGCCAGGAGGCCTTGACTTGCCAGGGAATTGCTTTGACGTAGCCTAGCATGTATGCTAATGCTAAGGCGTGCAGTGGAATTTACTTTTATTTGCACTTAGATAGTGACTGTGAGGACAACAAATGAAGGGTTAGATGTAAATTTAAAACTAATAAATGCAGTTTGAAGTGATGGTGTTAGAGTACAGCAGTTATTAGTACCTTGCTGCTGAGAAGCAGGATTGATGTAGGATATATACAGTATATATTTATATATAAAGAGAATATGAGGCACTGACATGACCGATGCCCTGACATGCCATAGTGATTCAAAGTGTACATATTTCCGTATTTCTTGAAACCTTTAATAATTCAGCACAAACTATAAAGTTGGCGCGTTGTTTTAAAGAATGCTGTGAATTTTTAATGCAGTTGGCCCAGGTGTGTAAGCATTCACATAGGGTCATGCATTCAACCTGAAGGTTGTGTGACCAGTCAAACGTCTGAAAGTCGCAAAATTAATGTATAATGTAGCTTCAAGCTCTTTCTGTGGGTGAATAAACATTTGTTCTTGTGTGATCATATATCAGCTGTACATATGTCTGATGAAATAAAAGTCTCGCATTGCCATCCGTTAGTCAGAAAAAATAACTGGTATGCAAAGACTGTAAGAGTACAGCAAATATTTAATCTTTTCTAATAAGACATGTATTTTGGGATGTTAATAATAAAATACTGTAATGACAAAACTACAATTATCTCATGTTTGTTCTGTGTTGGCTTTTCCTAGTTTGTCTTATTTTCCACCAGCTACTGTACGTCTCTGTAGATGTCTGCTTTTAAAAACAACAGGAGAGGTGTTAGTGCTGAGCAGCTTTAACAAGAAGAGTTGTGATAGAGCGGCTGGCAACAGGCCGATCAATTTGTCCATGTTAATTAAATGGTTCTCTTACATAACAGAGTCTCTATGGTATCTGTGAAAGCGTCAGACTGTGGAGCACAATTCGTTTTGAATGTAGAGGTGGCACTTCCGTGTTTGCTTTGATATTTGTAGAAATTGGCATATTGTGCAGGAAAAGTTAAGTGCTCTTATCACCGGTAATAGTTTCCATTTTATACTGGCGCCTGTTATAAATTTAATGTGATTTGTTTCAACATCATTTATCCGGTAATGATGTGGCTCTGTTTAAATCTGCAGCTCAAATCTATTTTTCTCACATTTCTTTCTTAAGTATAAACCAGAAAAATCTACATGAAATCTGGTTTAAAACACAAACAACATCAAGCTGATCACTCCCTAGGCGAGACAAGTTAACGCAGTTGAAAATTATACACCAGAAGCAAATAATAGGGAAAATAATACTTCATTTGTGTGGCTTTTTTTTTTTTTTGGAGCGCTGCATAAAGATTCATAACCAAGATAAACACGAGGCAGAGATCAGAACTGAATGACACTGCCAGACCTGAAGAACTGCAGTATATTTATACAGAAAAACATAAGGACTCTGGCTTTCATTGATCTGCTGCCCTGCACTTGGATGGACCTCAAGATATTAGCATGTGAAAGAGTTCTTCCTCCACTGTCATGTGACATGTGTGGCTTGTTAGGGGGCGCGACTAATGAGGAACCTGATCCGGGCCGGCTGACATGTTGTTGTCTGTCAAGAGTTTAATGGATTAGTCTTGGTCGTGTTTACACAAGTGCTCCCACTCCGCGCTGAAACACGAGGGCTGTTACGTCAACCTCCCGTACCTCTCAACGTATAAACCGAGTGTATGCGGTGTGTGGTGTGTAGGCATTAAAGGCCAGGCTTTTAGTGTGACATGGAAACAGAGAGTTCTCTATATGACCTCTATGTATTTTACATGTATTTGTAAGTGAGTGTCCTGATGTCTATATAGTACTGGGGCAAGATCACTTCACTTACACGTACCGTTTGTTCCTCAGTTAAGCGTGATATTAGTGCAGTGAGTGACATATGTTTCTTATCAACATTGGAAACAAGTGGGAATTACTTACATCATTGGCTGATTGTCTTACATATTTGATGAAAAGCAAGATTTACTGGGGGGGAAAAAGTGAGATTTAAGATGGATTTTCTGCACCGTGTGCATGTCTGACAACTTAAGCTACTTTCACGCGATCAGCATGAAAGCGCTTAACGCCGTGTAAAACCATTCACTTTTTATGGAAGGAACGCTGATGCCTGATTTAGCAGCAATCCCGCACCTGCTGCAGTGAACCACTCAGGCAAAACTCCCATTCCCGAGGCTCAGAGTCTGAATTATTTTTACCCTTTGACCAAGTCCGACAGTGACCTTTCGGAGGGTTGTTAGCAGCGTTTGCTTATCATGGATGCAGCTCTCAATTCTTGCCATGTGGAAGAGCCTTTACACCAAAATAAGAGCTCGGTTTTGCAGCAGTGTTTACTATAAGGCGATCTGCCAGAGGCCCCGTTAGTATCCTGTTAAGTTGCTGAAAGGTCCGCTCCATATACAGCCGCGTATCCGTATATAGATTCCGTGTATCCAGGGGCACTTCACCAAGCTATCATACCAAGCGGCTGGAGGAAAGTTTGTGTGTGTGTGTGTGTGTGTGTGTGTGTGTGTGTGTGTGTGTACTGAGGGTGAGTGCAATGTGAGAGCTCTCTGAGGCAAGTGGTTCTTCGTTTGTGTTGGTTCATGCGAACTGTTTCCAAAGCTTCATCCGCAACCATCAATCACCTCTTTCTGTTTTTCCTTACCCACAACGTGTCTCTCTTTCTCACCCACAAACCCCAGCATGCCAACCTCACAGCCACCTCCTCACCCGTTCTCCTGTAACACTTTGAGTTTCTTGCACTTTGCACAAATTAAATACAGCCTGTTTCCACTGTTTCTTTGTTCTCAAAGAAATGAAGGACCTCTCAACATAATAACACATAATGGACACATTTCTAAAAATCAAAGAACAGAAAATGAATAATTTCCTTTCTACTTTTGGAGCAACAATTTCCAGATGTGTCCTTTAATTAACTACTCATCTCCTTTAATTTAATATTATATCAGCAGGTGTTCCCATTATTACTGAAAGCAGGATTTCAAATCTACCAATGAGGTTATTTTGCTTCTTTCTCTGCAAAACGACATCTTAGAGACAGTTCACAAGTTTCTTTCCACTGCTTTGAAATATTAGTTATGAAAAAGCTCAAATTTGTTTAGTTTATTTTCTGCATGATTTCTCTCTCAGAATCTTTCTCATTAACTGTGTGCTTTGTGCTTGAAAGATACGTTTTGGCTGAGATATTTGAACTCACTGGCTGATTCTTGCGCTTTATTTTAAGAGAAATTTGATTTCAATGAGTAACTGGCTCATTAATAGAGATTCTTCTATCGGCACGTCTCACATTCTTCCATACGCTCTTGGGAACTCCCCTGTTGGGTGGAGTTCTCTTCTGCTAACAAGTTTGAGGTCTGCAGGCCAGCACTGAGCCCCCGTTGTCTGTCACAGGCATTTCAATGACGCTTCCGCCTGCTACGATTGAACTCCTGTCTCTTTCACCTGTGTGTGTGTGTGTGTGTGTGTGTGTGTGTGTGAGTTTCGTCCTCCCTGATGAGATTTCACACTTTTGTGGTGGTAGCGATTACTTTATCCTTGTGTAATGTTGATTTCATGCTTGGCATACGCCTCGTCACACACGCTGCACCCGGTTTTCCTGCACCATTCTTCCTTAAGCCTTCGTGGCGCCCTTCAGTGCGACGCTGTTATCTTTTTGCTCTCTGTTAATCTTCATTAAAACGCTCGGTGGGAGCGAATATTATCAGATTAGTTTGGGTGCAAGACTGAGTAGTCCTGAACTCAAGGGAGGCAAAGAATATTGCTTTTACACACTCTCTGGTTAATCAAACTTTTTTGTTTTTTAACCATTGTGTGGTTTTGGTTTTAAAGCAAAATGCAGCAGAAAGGTTTATTTTCAGTTTCTGTGATCTTGACGTTTTCCGTGCAGAGACACTTCTTCCTGCTTCCTGACACCTAAACCACCTTTTAAAATCTTTTCTTCTCGTTGCACAACCCCCATGACTTTGCTTTGTGGCGCAAAACAGGAGTCCTGGTCTTCGTGACTGACCTCTAAGCTCTAAAGACCAGTACAGACAGAAGATTTGCGACAAAATAAAACCGTCTTTTAGAACGTTGCAGCGGCGTGAACTGCCTTGACCCGCGCCGGCTGATGGCATCGCCTGCGACTCAGCTTGTCAAGTCGCCAGTGGCTGGTTTTACAACGCAAGGCACGTCACCTGTTTCAACAGCCAATCAGCTCGTAGCAAAGTCAGCTTGTAATCTCAACCTTCTCTCGTCGTTCTATCAATACTAGAAATACCTTTGTAGCAAGTAACTCACTATCACTATCATTCAGATTTTAAGGCGCTACTAATTATTTCCAGCTACACAAAAAACAGAATGTTGCAGACACGGCACATTAAAAGTGTCAACTCGTCTCGTCACGAACCTTTGGTCTGAACTGGCTTTTAGGTTTGATTTGTGTCACTGTAAAATCAGTACAGGTCACTATTGGAAGGCTAGTTGAAGGGTCACAGCCTTGAATCAAATTGTGTCTGGTGTTACACTGAAGGGGCTCTAAATGGCATATGGATATTCTAAACTTTTTCATTTTCTTGCCAAAGATCTTGTGTCAAATATTTCTAAAAGTTAAGCCCCTTTCTGTACAAAGTCCAAATTCTTTATCTGATTCCTTCCACGTGTTGATTTAGTATCTCTCTGCATGCTGTTTGCATGTTTGCGGAGGAATAACTGCAGGAATGTGCGTAGATACAGAAAGCTCCAGCGAGCGCTTCTCCCGTTTGCCCTCTAACAGAGCGTATTTCTGCTGGCATGACCCAACTGCAGCCGTTCACTTTGCTCGTGGAGCGAATGGAGAGATAAAGTTTAATTTGAATTTAAAATACAGAGATTGCAACAACAAAAAAATGGAGGCACAGCTCTCACAAATTAACCTAATCTCAGTTCCAAAGTCAATTCTGGTTCGGTCACGTTTCTGTCTGGACCTGCTGTGACCACCAGAAATGTCACAGACAAATAGATCCCATCTGTGGGAGGTTTCAGTGACCCTCACCCATTTCTGCCTTTTCATTGTGTGTGTGTGAGTGTGTGTGTGAGTGTGTGTGTGTGTGTGTGTGTGTGTGTGTGTGTGTGTGTGTGTGTGTGCAGAAAGGGGTCGTAGCCTTTCTTTTTCAGCAACTGGTCACCAGCTTTATAGATTTTCCTCTGCTGTTCCATTGTGAAAAATTTCAGTATTAAAAAAGTGGATCACTATAAGGCTCATTGTGTAAAAGGTCAGAGGAAAACTTTTTGTAATAAGTGTTTTGCAGAATAATAAATGACTTTGCTCTCCATTCATTTGGGACTCTAGACTAGACTGTCCACCAATCACAGAGAACATGTATCTTTTACTGTACGTCCACAGGCACAAATGAACATTTCCTAGAAGACAGAGTGTCATTATTTCATGAAAGCACCATTGTTCACGTCGCCTTCATTCCTCACGAAAATAACCTCTGAGAGAAGTACAGATGATGAGAGTCTGTCTCTGGCCTGTTGCACGAATTGGTCAACTGAATGAGGTGAGTCTCTCTCGAAAAAGTGCACAGATGCTCCATTGACGCCGCACAACGCTCTCATCGTTTAACATGCGGACGAGCCTCTGTTGGGTGTAATCTCATGAGAGGTGCAGCAGTTCATTTTAATAACTCAGTTTTAATAACTCCGTCAAGTGGGAGCACAACTGGATCTGTTGCCCATTACCAGCTGCCGCCCCTGGCCATTGAGACGAGAGGCTTCCCGGATAGTTTCTTTTTAAGAGTGATTGAATGAGTATTTATGGGAAAACTCAGTGATCCTGTGGGTTCAGTTACCAGAATAGGAAGTTATATCATCCAATAGGACAAACAAACCCTTATGTCGCAGTCTGTTGATCAGCAGTCCAACAAAGAGTGTCTATCTACCTATAACTACATGTCTCGCTGTCTCTCAGAGTGGATCACTTATCGATTCTTCTCGGCACCACATTTTTGCAAAGCAAGTTACTTTACAATTTGTGCACCTTCTGTGTGATTTTGTAATAAATTTGCTATAATAATTCAATAATGATTATTGAATGTGCTTCTGTAATTTTTTTTTTTTTCTCTGTTAGCAACTTTTATAAATGTTACATTTTGGAAACTTTCAAAATGTGTGATTGAAGAAGTTTAGTCGGGGTGCTAAATATCCTGGGGGCACTTGGTTCCTGGGAAGTTTTTAGGGTAACAGAGTTAAAAGAACATTTATTTGTGGAGACTGAGGCTTGAAATTTGATTTGACTTTACTTGGCTCATAACTTGTTTAGATTGGATTATTTTATGTGGAAAATAGTGAACACTACAACTGGCAGGCATTCATCCGGAGGGCTTTTCTTTTTTTTTTCTCAGAAAGATTGGGGAGAAAGACTTTGGCAATGATGCTAATAAAGTTTATTTATCAGAATCCAGAGAACACTAGAGTTTAACAAGAAAAAATATAATGTGAGTGTGTAAACATTTTGATAAAATACTTCAGGACTTGAATTAAGGGGAATGAGCATCAGTACAGAAACCAACAGAAAACATTTAACATACTCTTTGACAATGTTCTTCCTTTATCTGGCTCCTTTCCTCTACATGTATGTTTCCATATTTCTGTTTCATGTGTGTCTGACACACAGACTCACGAGCAGCCCCGAGATTGTGGTGGTGGTCAGTGGGGGATGGGGTTTGTTTGGTCAGGGATCTCTTGACCAGCCAGAACCAGAAAGTCATTTTGATTAATCGTGGATGGAAACTGCAGAGGCCTGCGTATAGTCCCATACAGTCCAATTTAATTACACTCCACCAGTTCCTCCCAGGGAGCCCCTGTCCATGTATGCACCATCCTCTCCTTTTTATATGCTGTGTCCACACATGTGAGGCATGCTGGTATATATAGTCCTCCATGCATCCTATTAGAAGGGGGTGCGAGATGGCCCAGATATGGACACGTGATGCGATGTGAGTAGAGATGAAGGAGCTGTATGTTCGTCAGTGGAGAACCTGCCTCTTCATTCATTTCCTCACAGATTCTCCAAACAGATCCACTTCCTGTCTGTTCTCCATGATGCTATCCAGCAAACAGGAAATAACACGTCACTATTTTCCCCATCAGACTTTCTCCTCTCTGTGATCTGTGTGTCCTCTCATGTTTGCTTTCTGATATTTGTCAGCGCTTCCTCCCCGCTGTGCTTTGTTTCCCTGCTCATGTTGCAAACTGCTGATGATAATGACCTGTCCGTCAGCCGCCAGGGAGGTTTTATTTTCGCTTCTTGTCAAGTTTATCTTGCTTCCCCCAGTCCACTGCTACCCCAGCTCCATCGGATCCTGTCACTGCTCATTTGAACTCAATGGAAATGTGCCGCTTCAAAGCCACGAGCGGTGTCGCAGGATCCCGCTGCCGCACTCGTGATGTGCAGAGATGGTTTTTTTGTGCGTGTCTGTTTGAAGTGACTTTATCATGCTACCAGTGCTTCTCATTCATCATACTTCCTCATGCATTTTACATTCGCCCAAAGAGCGATGGCTTTCTTTCATATTTGCCGTAATTATAGGAGTAAAGGGGAGATATGACATGAAAGCCAAAGTTCAATTGCTGTCATCACCAAGCCCATCTACAGGAGCATCAGTTTGCAGTATTAGCAGTTGGTCACGCAGCTCTGAAGTTTCACTCACGCTTTGATGTTTGGGCTTGCAAGTGATAAGCCACAGAGTCTCCGAGGCACAGAGATTGAACAAAACACCCGGGGAGACTTCGTGCTGTCTCTCTGTGTGTGTGTGTGTGTGTGTGTGTGTGTGTGTGTGTGTGTGTGTGTGTGTGTGTGGCACCTGGCCTGATCTGTAGCAGGGAAATCAAATCAAATACCGTTCGTGGCCAAAAGTATGTAGACACACAAACAAAGTAACACCCTATCATTACACCAACATTTCATTGGAAATCATGGCTATAAATCTGCTCCGAGAACAGCCTCCACTCTTCTTGGAAGGCTTCCCCTCAAGATTTTGAGTGCAAGGGATTTGCTCCCATTTAGCCACAAGAGCATTAGTGAGGACGGCCAATGATCCATCGGTGTTTCAGTTCGATCCAAAGGTGTTGTTGGATTGGTCCAGTCAAGTTCTTTTACACTGAACTGGGAAAACCATGTCTTGATGAACCTGGCTATGCATGGGGGCAAAACATAAACAGATTTGAAAAGATCCCCAAAAAAAGATTTGGATTCAATAAGGGTATTTGGATTTAATCAAATGCACTGACACGTTACTAATAGAGAATGATTTAAGACCAGAAACATTTTGTCATTGTGCATAAAATGTTGATTAATGGGAGGAGTTCAGTGGGATAGAAGGGAGTAGGATGGGGTTTCAAATTCCAGTCAATACATAATAGGATTTGGCTTGCCATGCGCATTAATTAACACCCCATGCAAAGTTTAAACAAGGCCACTGGGTCCAGTTATCCTTCTTTAAATACAATCAGATGCCATAAGATGCTGTGACATTACATTATGAACATTACAGTATAATTTCATCACATTTCACCATGTGTTTTTATTATAAACACTTTATTATTGATTGATCTGATTCTGTTCTTGACACAGCCACGTCATTATGGAATGTAGCAAACACTTATGGAGCTAAAAGTCTTTAAAAAAAAACGAGTTAATGTTCAGAAATATTAGTTGGCTCAGACATTAATCCACGGTGCATTTACAGACTGCGTCAGGCTGATCTGGGGAATCTCCTCTCCACCACGAGAGCATATTGTTCTGGATAGATCCACATAATGAGACCCTGTATAATAAACATTATACAGAGGCTCCGAAACCCTCTCTGACTCATCGCACACTTGCTTGGATCAAATGCAGTGTCACGGGGGCTGGGGGGGACAAAGTAATTTAAAAGAATTGAAGTGAATTTGAATTTCAATTAGTGAATTTGATTTCCATAATTCGGTATCTGTGAGTCACCGCTGGCTGTTGTGTTCGCTGTGAGGAGCTGCTGCCTTTGTGTATACAGATGAAAAGGGGGATGTTTGCTTTCCGAGGCTCCTCCAGAAGATTATTCGCCGACGCTTTCCAAGAGTGTGCTCTGAGAAAAGTTGCAAACTTTCCAACCTCCGTGTTGTTTATCAGAAGTTTGATGATGTGTTTGCTTTGCAAAGTTTGGCCGTCTCTAAACCTTGACTGCAGCACTGAGGTCCAGCGAAGCCTGAACGGATTTGTCTTTGGAATAGAGGAGCTATTGGAATATTGGATTTCCAGGCTCAGCTTGGTTCTGCATGAGTGAACTACTTGTGCCGTAGTCCTGGAGGAAGTCTCAACTAAACTACATTTACATCGCAGACTTGCATCTTTTCAATCTTAAACTCATTCAAGGAAACAGCTGAGGGAATATTCTTTCCATCTTCGCTGGAGGGCTGTACTGTAAGGCCATTCTTGTTGCATAACACCATCTGTATGTAGTCAGTGACGAAGGCAGCGTTCTACAGGATTGTAAGTTGAATATCTTTGAGTTTGGGACTGTTGAAGACACATGAGGACGTTACCTTAAGGTTTAGGACATTTTAACAGACGGCATTTCACTTTTTTGACACTTTTTGGAAAATAATTGGCAGATTAATCAACAATAAAAAAAGTTATGAGTCCAAGTATTCTGTTTTAATGAAACTGCAAAATGTACACATTGCTTTTTTCAGATCTAAGCTGGATTTGGAGCAGGATTGAACAAATATTGTTTTGGGGATTTTATTTTGCGGTATTATGGGAACAACTACACATTTGCTGTGTTTCTCTGTCCCGTCTGAGGTTCAAGGGACTGAGGATTTAACATTATTGGCCACAGTTGTGCAATGCTGCTAACAGGGGTGAATTAATAATCAAGTATGCAGGCTGAAGCGGTGCTAGAACTGGTCCGCAGCAGCAGCCCCTGTGGAACCAGACATCAAGTTGATGCATGACTCCTCCACCATGTCTCCACACTATTGAACTTCCTCTCCCCCTTCATCCTTTAGTACAAGCCCAGAGGCCGATCATGACCTTTACATTGCAAGTGAAGAAAGATAGAAACACAGGCAAGTTGTGCTGTTGCCCAGAGGTTGTCTGCGCAGCATGTAGGGGTGAGCGGACGGTGTGATTGCTATTCATTACATGTCCAGCGCTTCCCTTTTTATGGATTTCAGTGTGTTTAACAAAACATTGATTCAGTTGGTCTATTATCTCAAGGCAGTCATATAATAGGGCATGCTTGGCAAGCAATAGTGGCACACATAAACACACATGCCAAAGCCCTGTCATTAACGCTCCATCCCCACAGCATCATCGTCATTAGGTGGCTGATTCACTCTCAAGGAGGAATTGTCCTTTTTTCCAGCCAAAGGGTTTGATCCTGCGTTGAAAATAAAGCCACACGAGTGCATTCAAGGACCCACTCCACTGTGGTGTTTATCCTAGCTCTGCAGCCGTACTGCTGACCACATGTACAAGCCACTCCATTTCACTTCAGGGTGCTTGAAGTTTGAAGTCTGCAACAAAAGCCAGACTTCCACTTGAAGAATGAATGAATTACTCAATAAATCAAGGCAAGTAATACAGAACAGGATGTAGGTTAGACAGAACAATATCAGGTTTGAGCTCATTACAAAAGAAAGCTGATTGTATACATTATCTGTGTGTCATTTGAACATTTCAAAACAAAAGCACCAAGAAATTGACTTGTTCTAAGAATTTTAAACATATGAAAAAATCAAGAAAAAAATAAGACTTAAAGGACTCAATTATACACAAAAATGACTTTTTACAGCGTGCTCTCCCATTTAAATATCACATTCCACCATGTCGGTCTTGTGGTGCACAATATTTCTCTTTCTAAATATAGAAAATCTTAATTATCTCACCAGAAGTCCACATCTGAAGAAATCTGGAGGACGGAGGGTCCAACAGGGTTGCCAGTTTTAGCACACGGTTATTCAGAGATAATACAGACTTAAAATATTTAAATAGCTCAGGCTCTATGGTCACCTTCCGTCTCACTTGACAGCTGCAGCCTGATTCTTCTCCCTGTAGCTAATGTCATAAATTGCTGCATTATTTGAATTTGTGTGACAGCATTAGAGTCTGCTGTCAAAAGTGCAAATCCTTTTCTTTCTCAACACAGCCTTTCAATGTCACCTTGAGATCGAGAACATTCATCCCCTTTTCAACAACATTGCCTCTTTTTCACTAGAATATTTTCCGTATTTTTCAGCGTGGTGATTGCTGTTTTGATCTCATTTGTAATTGATTTGTTGTTCAAGTACGAGCATAGAATCAAGGACCATGCAGATGTAATTGATAGCTGCTTTTCTGCTAATGGAGATTGTGACTCCACATGTGGGTTGCAAAAAACAAAAAAAACAACCGTTTCCAAGGAAACAAACAATTGTGCTCTGTGTTTAATATTAAATGTGCATCAGTAGAGTAGAAAGAATTGTTTTGCCTGATAATAGTAGGCGTTTATCCCCGACTAGTTGAAAATATCCTCAGGCTTTATGTCCTCCAATTTGGCCTAAAGTAATGATTTGTAAAATAAAGTGTGATAGCTATTTCTGTGCATTGAGAATGAAATTGGATTCATTTTGCTGTTGGCCATTCCAGCCATAATGCAGAGCCCACGTTTGGGTTATTAATCTGAGGCGTTTGACAAGCTACTCTGACACGTGTTTGTTCAGATCTGTGCTCTTTTAACTGTGGAGATCCCAGTAGGTGTGCAGGGTAGAACAGGCAGAGCTCATCCGATGTTATCAGCACACATTGTAGATGCAAGACTTGAGGTTTTACCAGAAAAAGAAAGTATTACGTTTGAAGATGGATGCTGCAAGGCTCAGTGGAAGGTCTGACGGTTGGTCTGCCTCGTCGGTCCAGACTGAAATATCTCAAAACTGTTGATGAGGATCCGAATAACTTTGGTGATCCAGATCCAACACCCACGAGGGGAGACTTTGAAAGAGCTTGCACTGTCACCTTTTATCATTTTCAAAATATTCAAGCATGAACCACCTGGTTGCCATCTTTTATTAAGTTGAGGAACGCGAGGTCAGTGATGACTGATTATCAGTGGAGGGAATGATCAGTTTTCTTGTTGCAGTTGCAGCACACCAGAGATGAGAGGCCGCATGCTTTACTATGGTAACAATGCTCAGAGATAAAGGATACTTCTTTCCAAAGGGATGAGTGTTGCTGTATAGCAGATGGGACGATGCTCCACCTCGAAGCAGCCTCGATTTCAAAACCCACGGTGCATCCAGCCACATCATTAGGAGCTGCTGCTTACTCCTCATCTCAGCTGATTGTGGCTTTTTGTTCCTAAAAAATGTCCTAATCAAAATCTGTTACACAAGTGTTTCAGATGGAAACGTGTATCTTTAATCTGTGGCATCGTCTACAGCGTTGTCATGTGATTGTAGCTCTCTTGGGAAGAACAGAAGATACATTTATTCTCTGTGGCAATCAGTTCATTACGGAGACATGTTGCAGTGTGTAGTAGAAAAGGAACATCCTGCCAAATATAGAAAGAGATGATCTCTGGCGCACAGATTCAAGTTGTTGTTTTGTCCTTCAGTCCCGTTCTAATTTTAATCTCAATGATAATCGTACTGATGCTTTGTACAGTTGTATAATCCAGAGATCCTGAAGACGTTTGAGAAATGGAAAACAGAATTCTTATACCTTTAAAAAAACCTTGGAGCCTAGTCTATATCCAGTGCATATGCTGACACTCCTCTGTAAATGAATCATTGATGGTGGCCCTCCTCACATGCTATAGGCTCAAAGTCACTTCAGAAAGCCTCCATATTCTTCTCCAATCTCAGCACTGAGGTCTTACAGATTACACGATGTGAGGGTTCATAATATGTCCGGGCTGCTTAGCTGCCGAGATCCCAGCCTTAATTAAGGACTTTTATCTGGGGAAGCCAACACCAGCGTTAATGAAAGGGACAGGCAGCGGGAGGACTTGGGTGGGATATAAATAGCAGCTTTTATAGGCTAGGATTCCCTGTTGAAGCTCATAGCAGATCACGCCAGCTGATTAGCATAGACATGCTCCCGTGGCTGTGGATGCAGATACACCTCTGTGATGTAGACAGCACATACTGAGGACTAGCAGAGACACAGAAACAAGGTTTTTATTTGCATCATGTGTGTTCATATAAGTATGCACATGCACAAACGTACAAAAAGAAAAAATGAGGCCACAGAAAGAGAAGAAGAAAGGTATAAATCCACCCTGAAACACTGGGGAAACAGCCGCTCCTGGCTTGTATGTCTTGGCTTAATATTGTTGTTCGGTGTATTTGTTTGATTCTTGTGGACAACTGGCCAAAAACAAAAGGCGAGACTTTTGTATTGCGATATTTTCAGCACAGCATCAGTGGAGTGCAAAAGCAGAACATGTCAAGTAACATCAGGCTGAGGTGTCAGGTCCAAAGTCAGAAGTGAAAAACAAGAGCTTCCCTCTAAACCCAACATTTGGAACCAATACAGCAAAATATTGTCAACATACCATTGTATTCTGCCTAAACCATTTGTCACATAAAAATACCCATGGCCGTGGGCCAGTTTAAAGTGATTTTTACCCAAACTTTATTTCCCCAAGCAGCCATAGGTTATTTTTCCTGCTGCAAAATGACACTAATCACTGCAGCGTTCTGTAAACAAGGTGCTGCTGTGAGTGGTTCATAAAACGGTTCGGGTGATCGAGAAAAAGGGATAGAAAGTGCAAATGAGCTACTGATAATGCACCAGGGTCTTTCTGCATTGGTTAGAAAACAAACCCCAAAAACAATACATGGTTAAAGGCTCCCTGTGGAGTTTCAAACAACTTCTTTCAAGCAACCACAGTAAACTTTAAATGAAGTGTTTCCCCCATTATATGTAGCCTCGAGGCCTAACGAACGTGTTGAATGCGTAAATGATTTGCAGAGGATGTTTTTCAGCATTTTGCTGGTGTGTTGGAGTTTTTCGGTGCGTTACCGTCACCGACCGTTGATCAGTACTGTAGCGTTGACAGGGGTGTGTCACCTACACTACCGTTCAAAAGTTTGGGGTCACCCAAACAATTTTGTGTTTTCCATGAAAAGTCACACTTATTCACCACCATACGTTGTGAAATGAATAGAAAATAGAGTCAAGACAT